>JAKSZP010005558.1:0-110098 GCA_022478985.1 Massospora cicadina | reverse complement strand
AGGTAGCTGGGTATCGCCCCTCATGGGGAGAGCCAGAAACACGGCGTCAGCAATAATGAGATTGGGCTGAATTAGCTACACAATGGGGGGAATGCCTGGATGGGCTGAGTTGCATTCAACTGAGCAGACGCCATTAAAACAGCGTGGGTGATGGCCTCCTTGGTTGGAGGGGCCCAACGGGTTGGTGGGAGGTAGCGCACACAGAGCTGTTAGGTGTGCAGGTTGCAGAAGTGTGATAAGGTGAACTGGCGCTAGTTGAAGTAGCTCCAGGTTGGGGTGGTGCCTGCTTTCACGGCTGCTGCTTGAGAGCGGGTGATTCTGGTTGACCCTGATGTGGGTAACCGGGGGTTGCTTTGTTTGGGGGTGGTGCTGGCTCATTTGGCCGAGCCCATAGGATCTTTTACAGTTTCCCGCCATATTTTATAATAGTTTTCTTAAATCTCTTTAGTGGAGCTAAATTTCAAGGCTGAATTGATTTTTGAAAAGTGATGCTTAGCAGAAAGAGCCCCATCTGGTAGCCTTAACTTTTCCTAATATCCTTGATCCTGGATATAAAAGCACTATTTAAGTTTCATTAGCTAATCTCACCTCTCAACCTATGCATTTGAATCAAACAACCCTATTGCTTATGTGCAGCCTACTCCTGTAAATGAAATATTATCTATCACTGGATGCAGGAGTTAAATGATTTTTGGATTAAATGACCCACCTATCATTGCTAGAGTTAAAGTTGAGTATGGATATTCACTTACTCCTGAACAACAACAAACAGCAGAGGCTCTAATTAAAAAAAATGTGGATATACTCACGAATGGTTTCAGAGATTTTGAGTTATTGAAAAATGTGCAGCATCAAGTAAAAACAGGTGATACTCCACCTATTCAAGCTTGGCCTTATCAAAAATCTAAAGTCAAGTTGGCTCAAGATTCTGTAAAATTAAACAGCTCGTTATAGCTGTACTATTAATGCCTTCCCAAAGACCATGGTCTTCCCCTCTATTTCTTTTCCTTAAGAAGGATGAAGGTCATAAAGTGGTTATGGATTATTGTCATCTTAATGCTGTTACTCAAAAGATTCACATCCATTACCTTGCGGTGTTGACTCATCAAGACTACTGTCTTGATCACTGTTCTTTGGCCTTTGACCTTGCTAGTAGTTACTGGCCAATTGAACTGGCTCCTGAAGAATGACAGAAATGAACTTAAATCTCTAGTGAGAGGTTATTTGAACCTACTTTATACTTCAGGGGCTCTGTAATGCACCTGCTACTTTTCAAGAGGCCATGGATGGCTTTTCGTGATTTGAAGCTTACCTGCATTCTAATTAATCTAGACAATGTTACTGTCTTTTCTTGTAAATTCAAAGATCATTTAGCCAATTTGAAGGAAGTATTTAGCCAAAATGGACTGAGCTTATCTTAAGCTAAAGCCATCTAAGTGTGCTTTTTTCAAAACAGAGATGGAATTCTAAGGCCATAAGGTTAATTGCAAAGGGATATGACCCTTATCTGACAAGATTTAAGCTATTACAGATATGACTGTTCCTAAGAGCTTATTTGATATTCAATTGTTTTTAGAATGGTTGATTATTACCAACAATTCATCCCCAATTTTGCTAAATTGCAGAACCTTTATTCTATTTACTGCATAAAAAGTTCCTTTCTTATGGGATGTGTCACAACAGTAAGCACTTGATCTTTTACGCCAAGCTTAATTAATGTCTCAATATTAGCTCATCTTAAATTTCAAAACCTTATTTCTTATTTACTGATGCCAGTGATGTAGCTATTGGGGCTACTCTGGTTCAGTATGACTCCAACCTGGTAGATCATCCTATCACTTTTTATAGTAAACCCCCTTCCAAAACAGAACAAAACTATAGCGTTACTGAGAGGGAGTGCCTCACAGTCCTATCATTTTATTAAGCATTTTGTCTCTATCTTTATGGCAAACACTTTACTATCATCACAGATCACGCTTCCTTAAAATGGTTGCAACAAATTAAAGATCCTGATGGACGCTTATCTAGATTGGATTTAAATCTTTAGAATTATTATTTTCAATTCAACATTGTGCTGGAGCTATACACCAAAATGCTGATGGGCTTCCTTGGTTACATATACTAACCCTATTCATTACTAGGAGAGTCACATCTTTGACCTAATAGGCAGACCTGAACAATGGTATTGTAAATCTAAGGACGTTATATCAAAATTACTCTTTTTTAATTAGTGATACTCAAATTAAAATATCTCTTTATAAGAAGTTGGGATCCAAGTTAAACCTTTTATTTGACTTTCTGCTAAGATGATACCATTATGGAGGCTCATCAATCTGTGGGGAATGGAGCTATCACTATGACCTAACAGTGGTTGAAGATCAATGTTACTGGGATAATATTCTGAAACTGTAAACGCTGTGTTGGAAACATGTCTTAATTGCTAAAGCACTGTAGTGGGAATCTGATCTATTAACATAAAAGTTGTGGGACCTCAGAACCTTTTTCCATTATTAGTATCAATGTAGTGGATCCCCTTCCTACCGCTACTTATGGACATCATTATATTATATTAGATATTGACCATTTTACCAAATGGATTGAGGCTGTTTCTGTTTCCACTGTCACCACTAAGTTTACAGCGTCTTTCTGTTAAACAGTTTTCACTTGTCATTTTAGCCTGAAATTATTATTATCAGATAATGGAATTAATTTCATTTCACAAGCAGTTACCAAACTCACTAAATTGATGGGTACATATCAGTCATTTACAGCTCCTTGCAATCCTTCCACTAAAGGTGTGGTTGAATGAGATAATTCATTCTTGTAGCCATCCTTTGAAAGATGGCCTCAAACAAATTTAGTAGATGGAATCTATACTTACCCAATGAAATGTTAGTCTTTCCTGTAAGCACATCACTTTTGTTTACAAGTGATTAGATTGATTCAGCCAATTACAACTTGTATTAATTGTGATGTACAATCAGGGGATGACAAAGTTACTGAATCCATTGAACTCACACACCTATGCAGCAGTGGTGAAGGGGAACAGCATGGGCCAGAAGGCCCAGCTGCTCAACTTTAACCTTAGTGAAAAAAGGGACCATATGTCCCAAACAGGGACTCTCAAGATGGTCCAAGATTTTCACTGAACTGGCAACATCAACCATGCATTTCCCAAGTCCACACGTGAATTTGGTGTGCGCATTAACTTTGGCGTTGAGGAACCTCTATGATATGAATAAGTGTGTCAGGCTATCCTAGGACGCTTTCCAGAAGCTGTAATATTGACAGAAAAACTCACAATGAGAACCTTAGATCTTGACTTTGTTACTACTGAGGCCGCAGATGCAGCCTTAGCTTTCCATTTGTAGTTACCTACATTAAGCTGAGAGTAGGCAAGGAGCCTGAACAAATTATGGTCAATATCCCATTCACATGCACACTTTTTGGGTTTATGAAAGCTTGTTTGTATTACTAGAAGGACTCCAAACCACTAAAAACAGGACTACTTGGAGGCAGCGCTAACAAGCGGCCTGATTTCATATGGAAAACTAGTCTATTTTAAAATGTAGAAAAACCGCCTCTTGCCCCACCCGGCTACATATAAGGCTGTAGCAATGATACGTCTGGGCATGGATGTGATGATGACATCAATACAATCCCATAAAAAGCGTGCATCTTAGACCCAAAAGGGAATCAGTCTCACCCTTTTCAAGTCCGCCCAGAAAAGAGCCCGCCCATATGCATGAGCTGCAACAAAGTAGGGCATAAAAACAATGCCTGTCCAGCCACATGAGAGGGAAGAAAGTTTATTGAGTGTGAAGAAAGTCTGAAGGATATAGATCAGAGGGACGCATAAACAGCCCACCTCTGGGGAGCACAGGCTAACTATGAGGTGGTCCAACCAGTCTCCCAGAGCAACATAAAGAAGCGAAGATGACTAGAAAGGCGGCTGAGAAGGCCAAGCAGAAGAAGCAGAAGGAGGAGAAGGAAGCAGAAGCTTGGGAGAAAGCAGCCAAATGCAACATTGAGCAACAACAGGAGCCCTCTCTAGTATAACCACCCCTTAGACAGCCCAGCAGCTGCATAATAATGAGCAATAGGAATTTCAATTAGAAAGGGGCAACGCACACTTACTACCTGTACAAAATGGAGCCCAACCCATTCAAGTACCAGTAACCAAACCCGTTTCACAAGCCAACAGTTTCTCAAACCTCAATGTGATGGAGGACAACAGTGCTCACTGTACTGAGAGCCCAAATCAAAACTCTGGGCCACCAGAATAGCAATCAAGTACACCACTAGCCCAAACCACCTATGAAGGTCCTATGACTAGGTTCATATACAAGCAAGCCACCTCAGCCGCACAGGGTCAATCTGGCCCTATGCAGTCTGTCGGACAGTCACTTTCTCAACCCAGGAGAAAGAATGTTGGAGGTATGAGTGCTTCTGAATCTGCTACCATGATTGGCCCATCTCATGCCCAAACTTTATATAATACTGTAGTTATTAACGATATGAGTACAAAAGGCGAAAAAACCCTAGTGGATTCTCGGTGAAATCCTGACTATTGGAGAAATAAGGTTTATAATCCAAATTGGCCAAAAAAGGTAAAAACTAGTAAAGGAAATACCCCGACTCCTTGGTCAAATATGAGGAGTATATTATTGCACAGATCGAAACCTCTGCAAGGCAAGAGGATGTTACCTGTCAATGATTGGGTGTGAGTTAAACAATCATTATCATCTGAGTCTAACCACCGTCGAGGTGCAAAGATTTTACTCAAGGATGATAGGGTAAGCATTAGCCAATTAATACCCTCCAAGTCCAACTACCGCCTAAATACCCAATCATTACCAACTGAGTCAGATCACCGCCAAGGTGAAAAGATTTTACTTGAAGGTGATTGGATATAATACATCAAATAATTCCTGCACGGGTCAGTTTTGCCTTTGAAAAAATTTTATCATTGATCTGATAGGCTGAAAACCTATATTCCCTAATTTGAAAGACTGAGCTTTGTATTCTTTTGCTTTGAATATCGATGGTGTTGAAATTTTACTAGTTTAAATATGGAAAACTAGTATCGCAAAAGGGACGTTAATGTTTTGCCCTGCCTGTTTAATAAAAAACATAAAAAACCAAAATAAGTATTATTTAAACTTTTAATAAAAAGTAAACTTTCTCGTTTTAAAAATATTATTTGTGGCCTCCAATTGCAGATCCCACAAATTGGTGCTTACTACAGGGGTCAATCTCCCTGAATACTTCAATAAAGTATTAAAAAGAAAGTAATGGAGGCAGCAAACGTGAGCAGCTCTCCTGGATTCCAACTAGTTGCTCTCAAGAAGCAACTAGCTAGCTTTTTATCCCATCTTAAAAAACTAGAACAACAGTTTATTGAACCATTAGGAGTGGGGCCACTTAGGTCTATCCTCTCTACAACATCTGCAGCTCCAGCGCAACGTAAAGAAGAGATCTCTACTGAGGATTCTCTTTCCACTCAGCTAACAAGTGCGTGCCCTAGAGGTATATCCCCCATTTCAGTTACAACCTTGCCCATGGTTGAGAATACCTCGGGGGCTGACTCTGAGGGGGTTACAATGATGTTGGGTACTATTTATTGGGAGCCCCTGCAGAAGTGGAGGTCCCTGATCGTCTAAACACTGAAGGAGTAGATGAAACCACCATACCTGAGGAAACTTACCTCCTCCAAGTTATAGGTTGTATGAAAACTATTGACACAGCCAGTGACGCTGATCAGCTCCTATCAAGTCTAATTCACCCTATACAGCGAAGGCATACAATGCAGTTTATTATGGAGACACACCCTGAGACCGCACGCAAATTAACCTCCATTTCATCTCCAGGAGGTCTTAGCACTGTCAGCCAACTTTGGAAGCACACTTACCAAGGTTGAAGTAGTTGTTTATAAAGTTCGGGTAATGGCTATCCTGGATATGGGTTCTCCAGTAAATGTAATTTCATCTCAGCTGATAAAAAAGATTAAATTGATGCCTGACTTGGATTGTATCAAGGAATTTGGAACTGTGGGCCCAAACAACACCCGCGCTCTTGGCGCTTACTCTTTCCTTCCCATATGAGTTGGGAAGCTTATCCTATCAGCCCCCACTGTGGCCTTAGATAATAACTCCTATGATATGCTCCTAGGTACACAATTTATGATCGAATATGATGGCATCATCAACCTGAAGCAAGGGTTTCTATCTTTAATGAACTACGAAGTTCCATTAATCTTAACCAACAATGAACCCATCAAGAATGACTACACCTGCTTGGTTGAATACCCCTCTTCTGCTTTGTCTTTACATTATGTTACTTCTGGACGTAACACTAATAAATTGCCTGATTCAGTGAGGGCTAGCGATGGTATTCCATTTTATGCGGCTGATGAAGTGGTGATTAAGCCTGGTGAACAACGAGTGGTTGATACAAAAATAACACTTCAAATTCCGCGCCACTGCTTATTACACCTCTTAAGCATCAATGGAGTAAGCCCTTTTGAGCCTCGGGTATTGCCTGGCCTTTTAGAACCAGCCTATAAGAGGCCTATTGTTCTACTGTTGGGCAACCTCACCAAAAAGGACATAATTGTAAAAAAGCACCAGGAGGTGGGCCGAGGGATCTTACTCCCTGTGGAGGAAGTTGAACAAATCCACTCTATTGGCTTGATGGCAGATTTAGGCCTGCCCACAGATAACCTGGTATGTACCTTACTGAACGTCCACATTTTGGATGAGCTGACCTCAGATGAGTTGGAGAAAGTGCAAACTCTTCTGGGTGAGTATAGTGATATATTTTCAAAGTTGGACAATGATTATGGCTATATGAAGGATTGGAGCCACTCCATCGATGTGGGTGATGCTCATCCCATTCAGTCAAAACCTTATCACAAGTCAAAGGTGGAGGAGCAACAAATGAGGATGGAACTCACACAGTTATTAGATTCGGGGTTATTAGTTCCTTTGCAAAGCTCATGGTCCTCCCCCTTTTGCTAATTAAAAAGAAAAATGGAGGTCACCAGGTAGTTATGGACTACCGCAGGTTAAACAATCTTATGAAAAAGGATAGCTATCCTATTCCGCGCATTGACGATGCCTTGGCCCAGCTCTCAGGCTCAAATTTCTTCTCTGCTATGGACTTAGCCAGTGGTTATTGGCAAATGGATCTATCTCCCCAAGACCAGGAGAAATGCGCTTTGATATGTAGTGAAGGTCTTTTCCAACCCACGCGACTATCTCAAGGGTTGTGCAATGCGCCTGCTTCTTTCCAGCGTGCAATGGATCACATTTTGCAAAATCTCAAGCTAACCTGCATTATCGTCTACCTTGACAACATTAATGTGTTTTCAAAGACCTTTAACGAACACCTTGAAAATTTAAAGGAGGTATTCCAACGCTTACGACGCTCCACTATCAAATTAAAGCCTTCAAAGTGTTCGTTCTTTCAAAAGAAGTTAAGTTTCCTCAGACATACCATTTCTTAAGAGGGTATCCAACTCATACAAGATAAGGTTGAAGCAATTTCCAGTATGCCTCCCCCCAAAAATCTATGGGATATACAGGTATTTTTAGGGATGATGGGGTATTACCATCAGTTCATCCCTAAGTTTGCTCAGCTCAGCGAGCCCCTTGTCTGTTTACTGAAGAAGAATATCCCTTTCCAATGGGGCACTGAACAGAAGGCTGCCTTTGAAACGATGAAGCTGCTGCTACAGAAATGGCCTATCCTAAAGCATCCCAATTATGGAAAACCGTTTATCTTGTTTACAGACGCCTCAGACTACGCCGTTGGGGCCATACTAGACCAACTAGATGAAAAAGGGGTGGATCATCCTGTCTCATATTTTAGTAAAATGTTATCAAAAACGGAACGCAACTATAGTGTTACTGAAAAGGAGTGTCTCGCCGTTCTACTTGCAGTGAAGCACTATCGCCCATTCTTGTATGGGACCTCTTTTACTGTGATCACAGACCATGCCTCTTTGAAATGGTTGCATAACATGAAGGACCCTACGGGCGCTTAGCTCGCTGGGCTCTAAAGCTCCAGCATTATGATATGAAGATCGAACACCGCGCTGGAACCTGCCACATGAACGTTGATGGGTTAACTCAGCTGCCTATTCTCCACCTAGATAATATTGAAGCGGAGCGGCTGTATGATCTTCTAATGACCCCAAACGACTGGGAAGATGAGGATGAGCCTGCTCAGAAGATGTTGGCCTGGCGCTCCTGTAACACAAAAGTAGAAAATGAAAAATTTTATAATAAAAGTGGGGGTGAAGTGGTTGCCTTACCTATGACCCTCAGAACGTGTACCTGTCATCTTAGAATCTCATTCAACTTTAGGCCATGGAGGAGCAAAGAAAACCTATGAGTGGATAATGGATCGATATTTTTGGGAGGGAATCATGGAAGCCATCATTGAAGTCTTGGATGCTTGTATTACGTGTAAGAAGCAGTCTCAATTCAAGACTAGATATCAATATCAGCCAACTACCCCGCAGCAGCCATTCCATATAATAAGCTTGGATGTAGTAGGGCCGCTCCCTCAAACCGCAGGTGGAAACTGATACATTTTGGTAGGCATTGACCATTTCACAAAGTGGGTTGAAGCTGTTGCGTTGCCAGCCCAAACTTCTAAGGCCACTGCCACCTTTCTTCATCAAAATATTTTCATTCAACATAGGTGCCCTCAAGTACTACTCTGTGATAATGGAAAAAACTTCACCTCCAGAGTAGTCAAAACCTTAGCTGCGTCCCTAGGAGCCCAACAACTGTTCTAAGCACCATATAGCCCCTCAATCAATGGTATAGTGGAATGAGCCAATGGTACTCTGGTTTTGATATTACAGAAATGGCTTCATCTGATCCCCTTCATTGGGATCAATATCTCCCCAGCGCGCTTATGGCTTACCAGATTAGCTATCACCAGATTTTGAAAATGTCCCCTTTCCAAGTTATGTATGGCAGAGAACAGGGCATACCTGCTCTATTAGCTAAGGATGTTTTCACTGGTGGAGAGGAACCCAAGAAAGCTATAAAAAGTTATCTAATCGCATCATTCAGCTTCAATCGGAGGCTATGACCAAACTGCTAAAATGGTTATTAAAGAAGGCCAAGCTGCTAATGAGCTCTGGACTCCCCTACCCTCTTTCCAAGTGTCAGATAAGGTTTTATATTACCATAATCACATAGATCCTTGAAGTGGCAAACTTGGATCAAACTGGGAGGGGCCATCACCATCATGTATAAAAGAGGAAATGAGTATTCCATAAAGTCTCTGGCCACCAGAATTATCATAAACTGGGTACATGGCTGCTTCCTATGACCCTACACCCCTCCCAACATTCTTGAGGGGGGCAAAGTCAGAAAATCACTTTCTCGACCCAGGAGAAAGAATGTTGGAGGTATGAGTGCTTCTGAATCTGCTACCATGATTGGCCCATCTCCAGCCCAAACTCTGAATAATATTTTAGTTATTAACAATATGAGTACAAAAGGTGAAAAAACCCTAGTGGATTCTCGGTGGAATCCCAACTATTGGAGAAATAAGGATTATAATCCAAATTGGCTGAAAAAGGTAAAAACTAATAATAGAAATACCCTGACTCCTTGGTCAAATATGAGGAGTATAATATTGCATGGATCGAAACCTCACAAGGCAAGAGGATGTTACCCATCAATGATTGGGTGCAAGTTAACCAATCAACATCATCTGAGTCTAATCACCGTCGAGATGCAAAGATTTTACATGAGGATGATAGGGTAATCATTAGCCAATCATTACCCTCCAATTCTGACTACCACCTAAATACCCAATCATTAAAAACTGAGTCAGACCACCACCAAGGTGAAAAATATTTTACTCAAAGGTGATTGGATACAATACATCAAATCATTACCACACGGGTCAGTTTTGCCTTTGAAATTTTTTTATCCTTGATCTGATAGGCTGAAAACCTATATTCCCTAATTTGGAAGACTGAGTATTATATTCTTTTGCTTTGAATATTGATGGTCTTGATATTTGAACTAGTTTATATATAGAAAACTAGTATCTCAAAAGGGACCTTTTCTGGTTTTACCCTGCCTGTTTAATAAAAAACATAAAAAACCAAAATAAGTATTATTTATACTTTTAATAAAAAGTAAACTTTCTCGTTTTAAAAATATTATTTGTGGCCTCCAATTGCGGATCCCACACAGTCATAGCAGGCGAGCTGGGCTTGTTAACACTTGGGACTCTCAAAATAGCAATACTCTCATCCAATAAGTTCCTGGATAAGAAACGAGGGTTCCTGCTAAACCCACCGCTGGACGCGCTTGCCTTGCAAGAGAGCAAGTGCACCTCTGGAAAGGAAGAATAGTGGTCCAGGCTCTACTCCATTTGCAAACATTCTGGACCAGCTTTTGTGGATTTATAGTCAAAGCATCAACTGCATTACAATCACCAACTACTACTCTCATTTGAAAAGAAGGGCTCTAGTTCTGGCCTTCAAATGGGGAACCAATCATTTAAGGCTGCATCAGTATATGCCCATGTTAAAGCAAACAAAAGGGAAGAGTTTCTGAGCAACTTAATTGACTTGAACCTTCCAGAAGTTACAATTTACCTAGGGGACTTCAATTGCTCGCTGGACGGAACTTGTGACAGATGGCCAAATGTCATGAGCCCACCAAGAAGATAGAGACAATTACAGTAATTAATGATAACAAAAAGACTTCTAGATGCCAAACCATTCTCAGAATCATATTTTCCAAATCTAACGCGGCCAAATATTGTAGTTAATCAACTAATCAGAGCCACAAGACTAGATTGGATACTCATATCTTTATTATTGAAATCACAAGCTGAAGATTTTGCAACAATCGCCTACATCTATCAGAACACAGAATGGTGAAAATTTGTATCCAATCAAAGGAAGATCTGCCCAATAACCAACGTTGGAAAAGGATGTTGCCAAAGAATGTGAATCTGGTCCAAGTAGAAGATCAGACAAAAAGACATGTAGATGAACTAGCCAAATGCACTGACTCTGAAACCTTATGGCAGCAGTGGCAAAGGTTAAAAAAAGGAAATTCTATCCGCCCAGCTCAAGCAGCATTCCGTCGTACATGGAAGGAAATAGAAGATCTTTCCAAAGCCCAGAGAACATTAAACCATATGTTAAGATACCCACCCCATAGTGGTTACTCACCACAGTGGGCTAGAGATTGGGTGAAACAGACACTAATTGTCAAGAAACATAAACAACTCCAAATGCATATGAAGGCCCTTCAAGCAGGTTCCAGATAGACTGTTCAGGGGGATCAAACGTCCAAGCTTTTCAATCAGCCTTACAAAATGAGGTAAAAAAAGCCAGTCTCAATGAACTTAAAACATGTGAAGGCCAAACCACTGCAATCCAGAAGAGGTAGCATCCATCACCCACTCCTACTATTAGGAACTGTATAAGGCAGCCCCAACAGAGAAAGCTGGTAAGAACTACCTCATTAATTCTGTCCTCAACCATGACAAGCATTTAGCCAAGCCTGTTGACCCCATGATGGAGGATGAGCTAGCACAGATTCTACGGAGGCTCTCTATTAACAAGTCACCAGGACCAGATGGCATCCCCTATGAGTACTATAGAGCACACCTTGAAGTAATAAAGAAGCTCATTATATCTTTCTAAACTCAAGTCTGAAAGAGGAGAGTGTGACCCCAAGAGGCGCAGAGCCTATACCATAGTGCTCCACAAAAAGGGGACCGTACTGACCTGAACAACTGGCGCTCAAAATCTCTAATCAATGCGGATATGAAGATAATGGGAATTTAATGGCTAAGCGTCTCTCAGAAGAAGCCAAGGCGTGCATTGGCCCACAACAGCTTGGTTTCACCCCAGGGAAGAGCATTTGGGAAAACATCCACCAAGTAATAAACACACTGGGAGGAGCATGCAAGGGCACGCTCTGCTTTCTAGACCAAGCTAAGGCATATGACAGAGTATACTAGGAACACTTGGCAGAAACACTACACTAAAAGGGATTTTATAAACCCTCTATCTCATGGATAGCGAACCATCAGCTGTCATCCACCTTCTCAGTTCTAGAGTCTGCATTCATTTCACCTCCTGTCACACCAGAAAGAGGCCTCCGTCAAAGGGACCCACTTATCCCTATCCTGTACAACCTCACAATTGACCCCCTCCTAAGGGTGATGACAAGACAGTTAACTGGCATTAAGTGCAAGGGGAAAACCACTTAAGGTTTTGGCCTTTTCAGATGACTGTGTGGTAGGGGCCTCCTCCAAAAGCGGATTACAAAAAGGTAGAGGAGATAATCAGCCTATATATGAAAAAGCCTCCCAAGACAAACTCAACAAAACAAAATTACAAGCCTTGGTGCTATCAAATTCTAAGCGCTTAGGCCCTAAAAACAAGAGCACAAAAAGAAAAGTCACAAACACAAGCAAAGTGAAGAAGTGTAAAAAATAAAGCTTTATCCCATCACCCTTTCAGATGCCTTGCTCAAAGGAATTTATCAAACACCTAGGGATTCCCATCACAAGTGCAGGTATAGCAACTCAAGAGGTGGAAGAGAAGCTACTTTAGGATATTCAAAGGACAGTGGCAAGGTGGAAGTTCAAGAAGACATCTCTGGCTTGAAAATGTTACCTCACCAATACTATGCTCTTTTCAAAAATTTGGACCCTGCACATGTTATTACATTTAGCAATTTTTTTAAAAACTCACATCAATTCTACAACCTTGGTTCTGGGGCTCATGCTCCCCCCAGCCATGATCACCACACTAAGGGGGCCAACTTCTGAAGGCAGGATGGGGTTAATAGACCTGAATGCAACGCCGCAAACATATTCATGAAATGGATCAGTGCTGTGACCTCACAAGAAGGGAGTCCGCCTCCATGGGCATCTTCAGCTAGGACCCAAATAGCCAGAAACCTACAAAGTGCATTCAAAAAGTTCTGGGACTAACGTTTTAAAGGCACAACTTTACAAATAAATAAACTTTCTTTTATCAAAATTTAACATACAACCTTTCCCTCTCTATACATATTTATATTGCTAAAACAATTGTTAAAAGATATGCACATAGTTCCTATTTTGTATAGCCATGTTTAAACCAGCTTTCACATTCTTCTGAATTGTCTCTACTTTATCAAAAGGATGAACCTTCAGTGCCACCTTCAGATTATAATTATCCACCCTATTCACCAGATTTGTCTCTGTCTGACTTCTTTCTGTTCTCTAATCTGAAGGTGGCACTGAAGGTTCATCCTTTTGATAAAGTAGAGACAATTCAAAAGAATGTGACAGCTGGTTTAAACATGGTTATACAAAAATAGGAACTATGTGCATACCTTTTAACAATTGTTTTAGCAATATAAATATGTATAGAGAGGGAAAGGTTGTACGTTAAATTGTGATAAAAGAAAGTTTATTTATTTGTAAAGTTGTGTCTTTAAAACGTTAGTCCCAGAACTTTTTGAATGCAATGTGTAGCCCTCAGGAACCCAGGATCCCCAACCACCCTATTCATTTATCTAGGTTCACGCCCATGGTTAGTAGGGCCATAGGACGTGATGCCTGAGGCCAAGGCGATGCTACGTTATTTTAAAAATATTAAAAATCACACAAAGAATCAAACTTGAACCTCAAGAAATGAACTGTGGGTGAAAACAGAAAACTCTAAAACTTGATAGGCACTAGTGCCACCAGCCAATGCATTCCAAGGACCCAAGCATCCAGACAATCCCAGCACTGGATTTCTGGGGAATAATGCACCCTCCTGAGCTCCATAATGATACTTATAGAGTATTGAGTGAGTCTCTAATCCACCCCAAAATTATAACCCTGCATTGGATAGTCACTAAATAACTTTTTAGACAGGGGAGCGCTCAAATGCCACGCACAGGAAGAGCACAGTGTGCAGCAAAGAAGATTTGCTGCACCACAGGTATGTTTTATGTAAAACAGTAGTAAGTGTATGGGAAGAAGCGGTGTACTTAGCACAGTTAAAAATCACAAACTTTACCACATAACCAAGGACTGGCTCTTTCAGGCCGGGTCAAGGCATTGAAACCTTGTTTGGAACAAGATAATTTTCATTATAGAGGTATGGTCGATCCATAGTAACTGGGTTGCTGCCACTGCAAGCCCACAAGGGTCTAACCCAGCTAGGGCCATCAATAACTTTTGCTTTAGTCTGTACAAAAAATTTGGCTACTGGATGTTTGGGTATTCCATTTCATTGAAACAGCGTGCACAAGTAGTATCTTGGGTCATTTCACATATGTTCAGAATTTCCATATTGTAACGAACATGTTTATGGAAATCCCAATTACCCAAGGTAATCAAGGTCTCCCCCAACAGCAATCCACTGCAAGTCGCGATGCCAAGGTTGTGCAAATAGCATCAAACCACTCCATTTGCAACCCGCATTAAAATATTCCCATATACTCACCTATCCCATCCCACAAGTGTGCCATCTCTGATTGCGTACTCCTGAATAAAAATTAAAAATGAAAAGAATAATGAAATGTTAGCCTACAGGGTTAGTTATCGTCATATAATTGAGATGTCTCCCTTCAATGCTCTTTACGGTCAGAATCCTATCTTACCCTCAATTGTACAACCTATACTTGATACTGCTACTCCTTCAAACTAATGAATTGACTATAAGAAGGTTAGCCGAAAAAATATCAGGATGCAAGCCTTAGCTTCAAGCTCTATATCTACAATAACTTTAAAAGAAGGAACTAGGACAAATACTAACAGGCCTACCTTACCTATGTATCAATTTGGAGATCTTATACTCTTTTATCATCATAGACCTGGAGGACAAAACCAGAAACTTAATACCTTATGGTCTGGTCCCTAATGTATTATCTATCATTGGGTATTGAATAGTCCATTTCAGCTGTTGAATCTGGGACTGTTATTAATAGTGTTCACAATAGATTTCTTTGTAAATACGTGCCCCCTAGGCAAGATCTTGAGGGGGGCATTTCTGGAAACTAATCTAAGATAACTGATCTAATAAGAATGAGGATTGACTTCTTGGTCTAATAAAAAACTAAAAAATTGTCAGAGATATCCAATCATAATATAGATCAACTATTGACCATCCAGAGTTATCAACCTCATCTGACTGAAGGTATACAATATTCTGAAGAGGCTAAGCATTCCCAAAGGTTTAAGCCCTTGGCAAGAAGGTCAATTCCATCTAATAAGAATCCTATCAGAGCTGACAATAATAAATATAATAATAATTATCAGCAATATTGGTCCTCTAAAAGAAAAGATCTTACCATGTTTGAAGCACGAAGATCCTTATGAAGACCTCCTAGAACCTCTCTTATAAATATCTCTACATTTTAACTAGTAAAGGATACCACTTATTTTGTCTCTTGAAGTTAGATTTTGGGCCTTTCTCAAAGATCATTAATACTTTTCAAATAATTGTTGCAATGAAACTAATAACCTTATTGCCTTAGTTTAATATTTGCTAGAGTTACAAAACTAATAGATTCAAAGTCTTTGTAGCACCTGCATGTTTATATTTCTTGAAAAATTTCAATACCCACCCAATAAGATTATGTGGCCCAACCCTAATACTTGCAAGATGCTCTTGGTACACCCTTTCAGGTTCCTGCACACCAAATGCAACCAGATTTTCCAACTGGGAATTAAGCGACTTTTTCAGGGAAGAATTGTTAGATAATATCGATGGTGCACAGCATGTCCACAGTAACTCAAAAAATTATAAAGATCAAAAATACAAACAAAAAAAACAAAACCACAGCTAAAACTTCCCACAAAGCTGATACCTTTACACCTGGCGATACTCTCACTTTGTGACTCACTCTCATTAGCAGAAGGCTGAGCTTGCATGGCAACATGGAGAGGCGGGGCCTAAGGGGCCATCACCTCATTCCTAAGGAGTGATGGGGGTTTCCTTCACAATAGGGATGCTAAACATTGCAGGGATCAAGGCCTCTTCATCATGAGCAAAAATATGAGTTTCCTTAAAACAAATTACCTGTGGACATCCTGGCAATTCAGGAAACCCACTGTCCACAATGTGCAAAAGTTACATGGGCAACCATGCTCCTTCCCTCACAGTCTTTTGGTTGCTGCACTCTGGGGTGCTTAAATGTGCAAACTGTAATTTTTAAAGTCTTAGAAAAACTAACCTTTCTAGATGGTCATGTGCTGGTCATGTCCTTTTCATGGGGCACCAAATTGCACACAATAGTTAATATTTATGCCCCAATCTGTACGCAGGTTTGCCAGACAAACCTATTGGCTGTGTCTTCTCTTCTCTTCTCCTCTTTCCAATTCCTTTGTGAGTGATAATCTGAACTGCTGGGCCAATCCAACTACTGCCTGCTGGCCCTCCATGCCTGCTTTACTGCAAGGGCACATCAAACTTTGCATTATGAAAGCCACTTTGAGCCTTTTTTATACCCTCCTCAAGCGCATGCCATTAATACCCAGCATGTCATGTCCCCATATGCACAACAGGCAACCAATGTCTATGCCCTGCATAGTTTTCATGCTTGCCCCACTGAATTTTCACCCCCAGATTTTGCATTTCACGAATACAAAAATAGATTTCTATGACCACAGGATGGTCTTAGTGTCATTTATTCTGTCAAACCTGATACCACAGGCGCTTAAGTGGAGTAAACTTTGCTCCACCAGCATCATGACACCTACATTTTCAAGTTGGATGGAAACTGTTACTTTGTCAGACAATCGTAAGTACAATATTGTGATAAGAGAGTTTTGGAAGAAGTTAATTGTAAAATTGGCCAAAAGGCTCTGGCCAATTTGTCGTGGAATCCTTTGAATCATGGCAAAAATTCAATGAATATTAGTAAAACTCAGCCAAATGGTTCAAATTTAGGTAGCTGGAATATTCTGAGTCATCAGTGGAATCAAGGGAGCTCTTTTGAGGTCCCTCCCCGCCTTACTACTAATCTCATAAACGCCACACCATGGAGACCAGCCCTTTTATAGGGTTGTAAGGCGCCCTGAAAAGAGCAGATATTTTCTCGCACAGTGATTGGCTCAAATTTATTAAAACATTACCTCACAGGCTTGTCCTACCCACTCTTGACCCTCCATCAGCCTTTCCAATAAATCAAGGCGAGATTTGAGGGCTTCAATAGGTTAAATGCCCATCTTTATTTATCTGGCTTGAACCTAATAAGGATTCAATGTGTATGCCCTTTGAGCTCAAAGTAAGTTTAATTATTAAGCCATACTATTGTATAAGGTTTCATTTATTCTTACCCCAATCAATACTAATAAAATTATCAAAAAACTTAAATTTCTAGCTTTTATAATTATTTTCTTTTTATTATAATCAGTGGTTTACTTCCCCTATTTGTTGGAGTTTTTAGTCCTAAATGTGCCAGCGAGCTTGAAACTCCTAAAATCCAGCAAGTGGTGCTCACTACAGGGGACCATGTACACCACAAAAAACAATCAAAACAATGGATTTAAACCCTCAGCTAGCCTCTATTGAGCTCTAGCTAGCTAGTGCTATGTCTCGCCTCAAAAGGCCCAAGCAGCACTCAATGCAAGGCCCTTATGGGGCCTCCCTAAGTATCCATAAACCCCATTTTGGGGACAAGTTTACCTCGGGTGAGGGAAGAGTTGCTTCTTTCCTCTTTATGTATGAAGCTGCTATGGAAGGGGCAATGGATCACCTTAAACTTAAGTACCTCATCCCCGCTTGAGTCGTGGCACTCAAGAGATAATGGTTCCACCATGACCACCCTCAGCACCTGGCTGGAGGTGAAGCAAGCATTTACTGAGAAATTTGGCTCCTTAAAAAGTTTAAACAGGCAAAAACAGGCCTTCATGTGCCTTAGCATGAAACAGGGTAAATCCATCGCTTCTTTTGCTGAATGCTTTTAGAATAAAGCTCAACCCTTATCGCTTGCTAAAATGCTACCCTTAAATGATGCTATTGCAGCTATCTTGGATGGCTTGGCGTCTCTTCCTTCCTTGGCAATGCATCTCTCCTCTGTAAAGTGCTCATATTAAAAGTATACAAGATATCAAGGAAGCTTTGTTTGAAGTTACTGAGATTTATGAACTTGATACTATACAAGAATCTCTGAACCAAGCAGCTACGCCGACCTAATTAGCATCTACTATGGCTGTTTTCCTCTGAAAACCGGTTCTTACAAAGTTTTTATCACAACCTGCTTCTTCTTTTAAGAAGATAATCAGATGGTAATGGATGTGATGAGGCAATGCTCCCCTTCATCTCCAGCTCAAAAAGATTAATTGGTAAAAGTAGTTTTCCCTTTGTCTTGCACTTCCTTTTCTTCAGAGCAGCCATCCAAAGTAGTTTCAAAGCCTGATCTTCAGTCTAAACCCCTTTCTTGGGTACTAATCGCCTCTACAAATAAAGGGTTAAATGACCAGGACACAAAAGCTAAAATATCTGCTTTACCAAAGCTCACTGCCACTGAATAACCCAAAGCTGTGGTAGCTAAAGCTTCTACGCCCATGACGCTACTCCCTTGACCTCTTATCCAGGTAACACTAGTCCAAAGTCTGTTTTCATGAAGCAGCATAAGGCCAATATTTTAAAGGTCGTAAATGATCCGTTACAGCTCCAACGCCTCCCCCAAAAGTTAATAAAGGTGGAGGAACAACACCAGGACCTATCCTGCAAAAAGGGAAGCCCTGAACCTACTTCACCCCCTATTGGCGCCCTAACATGCATTGATAACCCCTCTGATGACTAATCTGAAGAGGTTGGCGAAGTTATTAATCATTATTTTTTAGGAGCTCCAGGTGAAGTGGAGGTACCTAACCAATTAAACCTGGAAAGAGGGGATGTGACTAGGATACCTTGTTGAACATATCTTTATTAGGTGTTTAGAGGCCTGGAGGTTTTTGATACCACCATTGACGCTGACCAGCTCATTGCCACAATGATTGGTTCACTCAGAGCGTGTATACACTGCAGTATATCCAGGATAAGTTCCCGGAAACTGCCAAACGCCTTGCTTCTACTCTTCAACTGAAGAAGGCCATCGCTCTTCCTCTCAATTTAGGCGGAACTTTAACTAAAGTGGCGGTCATTGTTAATGGAGTGAGGGTTAAGGTTATTCTCAACACTGGGTCCCTTATGAACGTTGTGTCATCCAAACTTATGAAAAAGATTAAGTTGGTCACTGATCTCAACTACACCCATGAGTTTGGAGCTGTGGGACCAAATAACACTCACGCCATTGGGG
This sequence comes from Massospora cicadina, assembly GCA_022478985.1. Lineage (NCBI taxonomy): Eukaryota > Fungi > Entomophthoromycota > Entomophthoromycetes > Entomophthorales > Entomophthoraceae > Massospora > Massospora cicadina. Next base: position 90,806 of record JAKSZP010005558.1, on the reverse strand, counting down.
CCTACTCATCTTTACCCATCCTATTTGGAAAACTTCTCCTCTCAGCCCCCACAGTAGCTTTGGCTAACAATACATATGATCTACTCATTGGTACCCAGTTCATGATCGAATATGAAGGGGTTATTAACTTATAGCAGGGCTATCTCTTTTTGCTCAAATACGAGGTTCCTCTGATATTGACCAATGATGAGCTTAATAAGGAGTATGCTTGCACCGTTGAGTTCCCCTTTTCCACCTTATCATTACATTATACCATGGCAGGACGGCATACAAAGATGTTGCCTCCATCAGTGGACGCCCTTGAGGGTATCCCTTTCTATGCCTCTGAAAAGGTAGTAATTAAAGCGGGTGAACAATGGGTATTTGATACTAAGATTACCTTACAAATTCCCCACAACTTCTTATTGCACCTAACTAGTATTGACAGAGTTAGTCCTGTGGAGCCCAGAGTTTTGCCGGGCGTGCTAAACCTGCCTATAAATGACCTATCAACCTTAAGCTTGGGAATCTCACCAAGAAGTATATGGTTGCAAAGAAGCATCAAGAGATTAGACGAGACATGCTAATTCCTTTGAGGAAATAAAGCAAGTTCATTGTATTGGATCAATGGCTGATATGGGGTTACTCGCAGACCAATCACTATGAACTCTTCCTACTGTTCATATTTCTGATGAACTAATCACCGCTGAGCTTGACAAAGTCCACACCTTACTGGAGTCCTATAGCGACATCTTCTCTACCTCTGACACTGACTATGGGCACATGAAGGGTTAAACTCATACCATTGATGTTGGGGATGATCGCCCTCTCCGCTCCAAACCCTATCACAAATCTAAAGTCACGGAGCTACAGATGCAGATTGAGCTCAAACAGCTTCTGGAAGCTGGGTTGTTGATGCCTTCCCAAAGCCCTTGAGCATCCCTGCCCCTATTAATAAAGAAGAAAAATGGAGGTTATTGGGAGTTATGGATTACTGCAAATTGAACAACCACACAAAGAAGGACAGTTACCCTATCCCCGCATTGATGATGCTTTAGCCAAACTTTTTGGGTCTAAATACTTCTCCGCCATGGACTTGGCTAGCGGGTATTTGCAAATGGACCTTTCTCCACAGGAGAAGTAGAAATGCGCCCTTATCTGCAGCAAGGGTTTGTTCCGACCCACTCAGCTACCTCAGGGGTTATGTAATGCACCTGCTACTTTTCAGCAGGCAATGGATCAGATTCTCCATTAACTTAAGCTGAGCTGTGTGATTGTTTACCTTGATGACATCACAGTTTTCTCCAAAACGTTCAATGAGCATCTCACGCAGTTAAAGGAGGTGTTTCAATGCTTGCGGGCAGCTGACTTAAAGCTGAAGCCCTCTAAATGTACCTTTTTCAGAAAAAGCTGGATTTCCTTGGGCACGCCATCTCACAAGATGGGATACAACCTAGACAAGTTAAAATCGAAGCAATAGCCAATATGCCTGAGCCCAAAATCCTTTGTGTCATCCAGGTACTCTTGGGTATGATGGGATATTACCATCAGTTCATTCCCAAGTTTGCCCATCTTAGCGAGCCCCTCATACATCTATTGGCTAAGGACACCCCCTTCTATTGGGGTGCTGAACAAGAGGTCGCATTTGTGACCCTGAAGGCGCTATTGCAAAAAAGGCCAATACTCCGCCACCCTGATTATGGAAAGTCTTTTATGATGTTCACAGATGCCCCTGAATATGCTATTGGAGCTATCTTTACTCATCTGGATGAAAATGGAGTTGATCATCCTGTTTCCTATTTCGATAAGATTCTCCCAAAGCTGAGAACAACTACAGAAAAACTGAAAAGGAGTTTCTAGCCATCATTCTTGCTGTCAAGTATTATTACCTTTATGTTTGGGACTTCCTTTAAAGTGATTACTGATCACGCATCCTTGAAGTGGTTAAAAAATATGAAGAACCCCCTGGGCGGTTGGCTCGCTGGGCTCTAAAGCTCCAGTACTATGATATTACCATTGATCATCGTGCTGGAACACATCTTATGAATGTTGATGGGTTGAAATGGCTGCCTAACTTACACCTTGACAATAGCGAAGCAGAGGTTGCATGACCTCCTCATGACTCCTGAGGCATGGACTGATGAAGAAGAGCCAGTACAAAAGATGCTAGCATGGCACTTCCACAACACCAAGGTGGAGAGAGGAAAGTTATACAAGAAAGTAGGAGTACACTGGTGTCCCTATCTCCGGACCTCCAAGAGATTACCTGTGATTATGGAGTCTCATATTATCATAAACATGGTGGAGTATGAAAAACCTATATGTGGGTTGAAGAGCGGTATTATTTGGTGGGCATCATGGAGACAGTAACTGAAGTCTTGGATGCCTGTCTGATCTGAAAAAACAATCAAGCTTCAAGACCCATTATAAGTACCATTATAAAACACCCCAACAGCCCTTCCAAACCATAAGTTTGGATGTGGTAGGTCCACTCCCCCAGAATACTGGGGCAATCGATATATCTTGGTTGATATAGATCATTTTATTAAATGGGTTGAAGTTGTGGCTCTTCCCACTCAGACTGCAAAAGCCAAGGCTACTTTCTTTCATCAATATATCTTCACACGGCATGATTTTCTCAGGCCCTCCTTTAAGACAATGGATAAAACTTCACTTCCAGAGTGGTAAAGCTTCTTGCCACCTCCATGGGTACACAACAACTTTTCTTGGCTCCCTATAATCCATCCACCAATGGTGCCATAGACAGAGCTAATGGGACCCTGGTGTAAGTCCAGAGGAACGTCCCCTGTGTGTGGATCAGGCAATCTTTCCATTTCCAAATGAAAAGGGTCCAAAGAGGGCGGCTGTACCCCTTGTTACCCAGGGCGACCTCGCCCATGTGGTAGATGAGCGCTTGTTAACAGCTCTCCCTCTTCAGATTCCTCCCCTGGTACCCTCACTCACCTCAGCCGAACTTTTCTGTCAGATTAAAGAAAACTATGCCAAGATCATCAAATTGAAGTTGAAGATTCTGAAACCAATGGGGATTTAATCCTGACGATCAAGAAATGCATACTCAAAAAGGGACAAATGTTAAATTATTGGTCTGAATTGCAGACAGTTTTTACTCAGTCACCAATATAATCACCGACGCCAACCCCCTCTCAAAATAATTGGGGATGATTCAAATGTGCAGATGGTATCTTAGAAAACCATTGCTGACAGTTCAAAACCCCTATCCTGAAAATTGGGAGTTGTGTCTGACGTAACTCAAATGACCAAATGAATGGTCCAGCAACCAGGCATGGTGGGTTGGGCATCCCAAACCCATTTCTAAACAATTGGGACTGCCCCTATGTGGGGTGGCCTTGGGAGGTTCCTGCTGCTCGTTGGGGCCAGATGCCATCATGCCAACTGATGGAAATGCAGTTGATCCTTGGTTCAGGCAATTTGAGGTCAAACTGACAGCAACTCAGCCTGCTGCCAAATCCTTCAATGCCAGTTCAAATTAAAATTATCTGTCCCATTCCCCATAAAATTCGCTGGGTTAAATGAATTTGAGGGACCCGATCCCTGCTTGGACTCACTACAATTAAACACTATTTAACAAGTGGCATTGCACTGAGAAAATTGTTGGTCAATTTTCTTACTTTATCTTTCAATAAAAATCCTTTCCCCAATTTCAGTTTTATGCTGAAATATAAACCGTATTTTCCGCCAGTTTTTTAACACCCTTCAGGGTTTATGGCTATGTTCATCTGGTATTTTAGTAGGTGTCTAAACGAGATTATGGCTCATACACATTTATTGTTGGAACTCCTTCCTAGTTCCATAACTATCATACTAGCAGCAGTACCTCTGACATTCTGGTTTGCCATTTGGGTGCTTCGGAACACAGGCTGGCAGGCCAGTCTTAAATTAACTTGCTGTTTGCCTGAAATAATCGACCAACCATTATTCCTAACCATTTCCACCTTTCCCATTGATATAGGCGTAGCAATGGTTCCTTCTTTCAGCTAAACCAAGTTGTGAAGAAATTTTACTCTGGCCATGTAAGCCTAGTGTCAGAACTTCAGATGACCACATAATCCAAATTTTTATTAGAGAAGTAGATTTGATGATCAAATTATAATCATATAGGATTGGCAACAACGGCCAATTGATGAGATTATTGTTGGGCATCATCCCCAATGATATTTGAGGCTGCCAACTTATGAGATTATCGTCAGGCATCATCCCCAATGAAATCAAGCAATAATTAATATGGAAATAACACCCAATAGTCAAATTGTAGGGAATCATTCAGAGTGGAACGGATTGGAGTTGTCAGAAACTACCAAAACGTTTGAACGCCGGAGGAAGAGTAGAATTGTCATCAGCCAAAACAATTGGTTTTGAATCCCAAATACCAATTGTTTGGTTGCTGAACAACTGAGTATTACGCTGCCTAAGAAACTTAAGGCAACGGTACCTAACAAGATTCAGTGCCTAACACTTGAGGGTTGAACCAGTATAGGAGCACAAATAATTCCCAGCGGATAGCTTAAAAGTTGTGTGCAATTTTAACTATATATACCCTAAATTATTCCCTAATAAAAACAGATAAAACCCTGATAACTTAGTTTTTTTTAACATTAGTTGTTTAAACATTACTCTTAAGAGAAGAGTGCAAAGATCAGATATCCTTAAGTTGTTATCAAAGTCTCCGCCTGGCTCTGAAAAAGGGAATAGGGAAAGTGTTCCCTACCAGTATCAAAACGTGATCAAGAGGAAGAAGCACTAGTTTAGCGTTGGACTTTTCACTCAACGTGGCTTTTGGGCAATCAACAATAATAGTCTTCATACTATTATTGCCCCAGTTTATATATTTCAATCAAACAATTAATGCAAGGATCCACAAATCTGTGCAGTTGAAATCTAGGGCCAGAAGCGAACAATCATCCAGCCCAAGCATTTAACACCTAGTACCACTCAAAATATCCAATACACATCCCATAGTTGCCGTGGCTATTGTGCCCATGTCAGTAGGTTCTGACAATCTGACTTGCGACGGGCTTGCCCCCTATGAACCTAGAGGTTTCCCCTGACTCCACTACCATCTCTTCGGTATCACTGGATTCAACTACAACTGCTTATAAAGAAAACTTCGCTTACTTCTTATTGCCCATGAAGATTAGTGTCAGGTCCCATCACGTTTCCTTTGAGGCTTTGGTGGATACCAGAGCTTCGTGGAATTTTATAAGTGTTGAACTAGCCCAACAATTGAAGCTTGACCTGGATGTAGGTCCTTTGGTGATGGTTGCTTCTTCATCCTCCCAGACCTCATATCTAGTCTGTTGGCCAGTTTCTTTTCCAGTACATCAGTTTAGCTTTTGCAATCAGTCTCAGCAATGCCAAACTTGGTGTTTCTGGTTATCTTGGGGGTTGGATGGTGGCGCTGGCAACATGTTAAGATCCATCTGGAGTCAAATATGTTGTCATTTGCCAATGATTAAATGGAGGGATAAAAACCTTAGTTAATACCCTCAAGAAAACACAAGGCTGCAGCTCTGTAAGTCCTGGGGACCAGCCCCTACAACTGGATAGGGATCAGCATCCCTTTCAGACAAAAAGGGGCCCAAAAAAAGTGGACCCCCTGTCACAGTTGAGCAACCTGGCGCACGTGGTTGATGAGCGCTGGGTGACTGCCCTTCCTCTTAAAGATAATCAAATCTCTCCCCTCCCCCCTCAACCCTGGTAAGATTAATAGAGGGGACCTGCCAGGAGATTATGCAGGCCAGGGGCCATGGGACCCCTCATTCACCAGGGAAAACATACCAAAATTTTGAAGAAACAGTCAGCGCTAGTATCAGATCCTGGTCTGAAAATTACAGGCTAACAGAGCCAATCCAGACTGGCCAGGTCTGAAAATCAGATCAGAACTTGATTCAGGTCTTAAACCAGGTTACAAGTGGCTCAGACCAGTTGCCCCTACCCCCCAGGATGGATCTGGGAAGTTTGGATCGCTTAAATAATCAAATCGAGAGTTTGGACCAGGTTGCAGATGACCCAGCACCAAGGCCACAGCCCTCTGGGACAAATCTGGGAAATCCAAACCATGTGAACAACCTGACTTAAATGGTCAAGGCCTGGATCTGTACCATCGACCTGGTCTGGCCCCAAAAATTTGGGAAAATCTGCAAAAGATTTTTTGATTTTTGCCAAGATTTTGGGCATCCCTCCACCCCCCACCCATCAGCCAACCAAATCCCATCGCCAATCCCAAATTACCCAATCCCTCAGTATCCCCACTATGCGATTCTCCCGATACTTAAGGCAACTACCCTGCTGAGGGGCAGTTGTCAATTCATTCTTTATCTTTCCCACGCTTTGCGCTAAATAAAGCCCAAATACCCCAAACAGCTTGCCGCAGACTCCGCCTGTTTGTTTTTTACAAGATTCTGCCAATCGATCCAGCAAAGTGCACCGCCACCCAAAGAATCATCCTGATGATTGCCAAATGGGTCATCCAGTCACTCAACCCCACCACATGGCAGTGGATCATATCTGCTTTAAACCGCCTCATTCTCAATGATGAAGTCAAGTATCCATCTATTCTTGCATACCCGTCTAATGCAAACCTGTCCGTTCGCTTCACTGCTCAGATTTCTGAGACTGCTCCCCTATCAGAGCAGCCTCAGGGCGCCCCCACCCCAATGCCCGCGAGCTCAGCCCCCACGCCTGGCTCATCCGCCACTAATCCCACCCACCTGAGGGCTCCAGAGCACCCTACCCAAGGGTGGCTTGGCCCCAACGCTTGTCATGGGTCCATTTTCCCCTCCAACAGCACCCCTACCTGCGCGGTGGGCCCTGTGCCACCCCTCTCTGGCACACATATTCACCCACTCGAAACTGAAGGCCAGCAACCGCGAACCCTGGAGGAGTCATCATCCTCCCTGCCTCTCCCGCCCTTGGGGGTTGCCCCCGCAAGACTTACAGTTGCCCCCATTGCAACCATCTGGTTTGCCTTGGGGGCCTTCAGTACGTTAATAAACATTTGCTTTCCTCACGTCCCCAATAAATCTCCCCTTCTTCTAGTTGCACAGACTGCTGTGCCTTGGCATTTTGGGCTCTCCACTGGGTGCTCACACACCCCATCTGGGAGCCCAGTCTAATTCTTATCAGCCGCTTCCATGACAAGCTCCATTATTTCACTCATTTCCCCTTTGGGCCTTCTGTCTGATTTTACCAAAGAATTGATGCGCTATCAAAGTATCTTTGATTATGAGAAGGTGGACCATATTCCCCCTCACACTAAATTCAACTTAGGATTCCAAACAATAATACAGTTGGTGAACATCAAATGCCCTTTGTATCCACACATGGCAGAGGAGGAGGCTGCTCTTAACACCTGGTTATATGATATGCTTAAGAAAAGATGGTTGTTTAAAGAGACGTCACCAATTGCCTCCCCCATCGTTTTTGCCAAGAAGGCTGATGGTTCTCTCCATCCCTGTGTGGATTATGGTCACCTTAATAAAATTACAGTGAGCGATCCTTACCTTTTACCCCTTGAGTAGACTATCAGTCAAGCGATCACAAAATCTCGTGTGTTCTCCAAGTTTGATCTCATCAATGCCTTTAACCAAATATGGGTAATAGAAGGTCAATAATGGCTTACTGCGACATATACATAAAGAGGTATCTTTCAGTTCCGCATAATGCCCTTCAGGCTGAAGAACGCACCAGTCACCTTTCAAAGAATGATCAATAGTGTGCTGGGCGACCTCCAGTTTATATGCGCGGTTGCATATATTGATGACATCTTGGTTCATTCCCCAACTCCCAAACAACATGTTAAAGACTTAGAAGCGGTTGTGGTTGCTTTGCACAAGGCGGGCCTGTTTGTCAAGCCTTCAAAATGTGAGTTTTATAAGGAGGAAGTTACTTTTCTTGGGAACCTGGTTCTAAAAGATGTTTATGCAATTCCTCCCAACAAGTTAGATGCCATCTGCGAGTGGCCAACTCCAACAACGCAGAAACAATTACAGATTTTCTTGGGTACCATTTATTTCCTAAAGAAATTTTCCCTAACCCTTTCCCAGTTAGCTGCTCCGCTCCACCCCTCATGAGTAAAAATGTGCCTTTCCATTGGATCCCCGAGTGCCAGCAGGTGTTTGAGTTAATTAAAGAAGTATTCTTATCACCCCCTATCCTAAAACATGCAGGCCCCTCTAAACCATATATTGTCACTTGTGATGCTTCAGCAGTAGCAGTTTGGGCAGTTCTGCTCCAGGAGAATGATGGTTTAGAACATCTGGTTGCCTACGTTTCTCAGAAAATTTCCTCAACTGAGCAATCATGGGCCATTTATGATGAGGAATTGGCAGCCATAGTATGGGTGTTGACTTAATGGCACTACCTGTTACAGGGTGCTCACCATGAGTTAATTGTGCATACAGACCACCAGGCTCTTTTATATTTCTGCAAACCACAAAAATTGGCACATAGACAGGCTCATACCAATCAGGGTTTATGCAGTCTCAATTTTAAATATGAATTCATGAAAGGTGCATTAAATGTGCTTCCCAACTTCCTTAGCCGCAACCCAGCCCATTTCCCCACAGACTCGGAGGGAGTGGACCTGGTTACTGTGATCCCCACCACCCAAATATTATCTATCGTAACGCCTGTGTCGCCTCAGTATAGTTAGTTCCTGATGCTCCACTTATTTCATGGATTTTGGCAGCTCAGATGTCCTGCCCCAAAGGAGTGGAGTTACTTGATCAACTATCCCTTCAAACCCACAAACATTCCCTGTATTCCTTGGTGAAGGGCCTTATCTATTTTAGGTCACGGGTTTGAGTTCCTCCTCCCCTTAGAGCCGAGGTGTTTTTAGCGCATCACGACCCTCCCACAATTGGCCATTTGGGAAACAAGAAATGCATCAAATTGATAAAGTGGACTTATAACTGGGCAGGTTTAACTAAGGAAGTTCTGTCCTGGATCGCTGATTTCATTAACTGTGCACGAGCCAAGTCAGACTGCTCAGGAAGAAATGGCCTCCTACATCCCTTACAATAGGTGGAGGGTCCATGGACATTGGTGTCTGTGGATTCTATTGTCGAACTCCCCTGTTCTAATGGGTTTATGGTGGTGATGGTGGTGCTCAATCGCTTCATTAAATTACCCTAATTATTCCTTATGCTTCCATGATCACATCCAAAGAAACCACTCATATCTTCATACGCCATGTGTTCTCTATATTTTTTTGTCTCCCGCAGGAGATCATCAGTGACCATGGGCCCCAATTTACAGCGTGGTTATGGAATGAGCTTTTAACCATCTTAAAAGTCACCCCATGCCATTCCACCGCATACCATCTCAGTCTGATGGACAAACTGATTGGGTTAACCAAATTTTGGAACATTATTTGTGTTGTTACACAGTGGCCACACAAGATATCTGGGACAATGACCTCCCTCTCACCCAATTTGCCTATAATAATGGTACTCACACTTCTATGAGGTTTTCTCCCTATGAAGTGACGTTGGGTTATAATCCCTTTTTTTCAGTCTTTTCCTGTCTGTGTCCAGAGGTTCTGACTGCCGTAGATCATGTTGAGCACATTCAATATACCCAGTCCTTAGTGCAGGAGCATCTCACAAAGGCTGTCGATGATTATAAGCTGTTTGCAGATCTAAAACGGCTTCCTGGCTATGATATAGCGGTGAGCTCTCATGTTGTGTTAGATACTCGCCATCTGCGGATGCAGGTACCTTCCCAGAAGTTTTCAAGAAAGCATTCAGGTCCCCACCTGGTGGAGGAAGACTTAGGCAATGATGCTTTCCAGTTAAAACTGCCAGCTCATTGGAAACAGCACCCCATCTTTTACTTGTCTCAGTTGTCCCCATTCAAAGGAAATTGTTCCCTCTGAACCTGAAACAATAGTGATAGAGGATGCAGAAGAAGCCAAGGTGGAAACCATTTTAGCATCCTGCAAATCCCGATGGTTGGTTCAGTATCTCGTCACATGGAAGGGGTATCTGTCCTAAGAGAACAATTGGGTCAAAGCTTGTGATTGCGCTAATTGCATGGAATTGGTTGAGGAGTTCCATGAGTCCCATTCCAACGCTCCCCATCCCTCCACAAAAAATTGTGACTGTAATGGCGATCAAATTACCCAAGGCTCATAAAAATGTGGCTCTCGTACAGTTTCCCAGCGGTGGCGCCCTTCCTTTGGAAAAAGGAAAGGGTAGTGTAAGTCCAGGGGAACATCCCCTGTGCGTGGATCAGGCAATCTTCCTGTTTCCAAAAAAAGGGTCCAAAGAGGGTGGCTGTACACCTCATTACCCAGGGCGACCTCACCCACATGGTAGACGAGCGCTGGGTAACAGCTCTCCAACTTCTGATTCCTTCCCCAGTACCCTCTTTCAGCTGGCTGAACTTGTCTGTTTTATTAAGAAAATCTGCGCTGAGATCACTGAATCGAAGTTGAAGATTCCAAAACCGATGGTATTTAAGCCTGATGATTAGGAAATGCATACTCAAAAGGGACAAATGTAGAATTATCAGCCAGAATTGCAGTCAGTTTTGACTCAGTCACCAATACAAACGCTGATGCCAACCACCTCTTGAAATCGTCAGGGATGATCCCCAATGTGCAGATGGTATCTTTGGAAACCATTGCTGAAAGTTCAAAACCCCTATCCAGAAAATTGGGAGTTGCAGTTGACTTAACTCAATTGACTGAACAAATGGCCCAGCAACTAGGCATGGGCAGGTTGGGCATCCTGAACCCATTTCCAACCAATTGGGACCGCCCCTATGTGGGGTGGCCCTGAAATTCCCGTTGCTCATTGGGCCAGACGCCATCATGCCAACTGATAGAAATGCAGTTGAGCATTGGTTCAGGCAATTCAAGGTCAAACTGGCGGCAGCTCAGCCTGATGCCAAATCCTTCAATGCCAGTTTAAATTAAAATTATCTGTCCCATTCCCCATAAAATTCGCTGGGTTAAATGAATTTGAGGGACCCGATCCCTGCTTGGACTCACTACAATTAAACACTATTTAACAAGTGGCATTGCACTGAGAAAATTGTTGGTCAATTTTCTTACTTTATCTTTCCAATAAAAATCCTTTCCCCAATTTCAGTTTTATGCTGAAAAATAAACCGCCTTTTCCGCCAGTATTTCAACACCCTTCAGGGTTTATGGCTATGTTCATCTGGTATTTTAATAGTTGTCTAAACGCAATTATGGCTCATACACACTTATTGGATGAACTCCTTCCTAGTTCTATAACTGTCATACCAGCAGTAGTGCCTCTGGCATTCTGGTTTGTCATTTGGGTGCTTCAGAACTCAGGATGGCAGGCCACTCTAAACTTAACTTGTTGTTTGCCTGACAACTGGTCTCTATATTTCGTAAGATGGCCAGTTCAGACCCTCTCCACAGCGACCTCTACTTACCCAGTGTGCTCATGGCCTATTGTATTAGTTACCATCATATACTTATAATGTCCCTTTCTGTGTGGTTTATGGACGAGAACATGGGGTACCAGCTATATTGGCCAAAAATATCTTCTCTGACAGGACTGATTCTGAACAATCCATGAAAAAGTTGGCCCAGCACATTATCCAATTGCAGTCCAAGGTTATGACTAATTTTAGTAAAGACTGTTACTAAAGAAGGTCAAGCTGCCAATGAGAACAGGGTAACTTTTCCATCTTTCCAAATATCTAACATGGTACTGTATACCCACAATCAGACTACTCCTAGGAGTGAGAAGCTCAGAGATATCTGGGAGGGACCAAGTGTAATCACCTATAAGTGAGGGGATGAATAATCCACCAAATCCCTTGCTTCTGGAGTCACCATCGACCTAGTCTATGGCCACTTTTTATGCCTTTACTCCTCACTAACGCTCTTGAAGGGGGTAATGTCATACAATTTCAAGTTAATATTGTGATAGGAGCGTTTTAAACGAAGTTGATTGTAAAATCGGCCAAAAGACCCTGGCCAATTTGCGTTAGAATCCTTTAGATTAGGGCAAAAATTCAATTAATTTTAGTAAAACTCAGCCAAATGGTTCAAGTTTAGGTAGACGGAATATTTCAATTTCTTGGAAGAATTAAGGGAGCTCTTTTTTGAGGTCCCTCCCCACATTACCACAACATCATACAAGCCACACTGTGGAAACCAGGCCTTTTAAAGGGTTGTAAGGGATCCCAAAAAGAGAAGATAATTTCTCACATGGTGATTGGCTCAAATTTATTAGAACATTACCTCATGGGCTCGTCCTACCCACTCTTGACCCTCAATCAGCCTTTCCAATAAAGTGAGGTGAGATTCGAAGGGATCAATAGGTCGAATGACCATTATCCCTTATTTGGCTTGAACCTAATAAGGATTCAATGTGTATGCCCTTTAAGCCCAAAGTGAAGTTAATTACCAAGCCGTACTATTGTATGAGGGTTTGTTTTTCTTACCCCCAGCAACACTAATAAAGCTATCAAAAAACTCAAACTTCTAATTTTATATTATTTATTTATTATAATCAGAGGTTTAATTCCCCTATTTGTTGGAGTTTTATGCCCTAAACACATTAGCAAGCTTAAAACCCCTAAAATCCAACGCACTTTGACACAGGTTTTTCAACTTCTTTCTGTGCGGATCCCCAGTTGACCTGGTCAACCTTCAAAGCAGCCGCAATCTCCCAAGTGTCCACATCTTGTTATGGCGCTCTTGGATGGCCTTAAAAATCAATAAATGCACCCTTTCAGAGGTGGACCACCTGGAGAAAAGTGTCCTCAGGGCAGGGTATATCCCTGCTTGAAGTTGTAAATGGGCCAAAGTCTTTGTCTGCCTTAGTATGCTGATAAGAGAGCACAAACATTGCGTTTGTGTTAAATATAATGCAAAGTATATCACCAAAAGCGAAAAAGTTCTCCTCTTACTTTTTTCGCCAATTTTTTTGCCCTGCACTAGAACTTGGTTTGCACACAGGTGGTGCGCCTGGAAATTTATTGTAGAAACACCGGGCAAAATGTCTACTGAAGTTTGAAACTATTAATTTGAGTTGTACAGGTAAACCCAGTTGATCATACAAAAATCAATTAATTTCTTGCCAGCGCACACTTCTGCACCGTTTCCCACTATCTGGAGCTAGTGAATTTAATAACGCATGTGTTGGGATTTTTGCCTATATTCCCAGCCTGCTAGATTACCTGGTATTGCTAGGGGAAAAATCCCTAAGGCGAAGTGAATCAGAAATCAGTTGGCCTGAGTTTTGTAGTAACTACGTATGGGGGATTTTGGGATATTCGCCTGGTCATATCCATTGTGGATCAATCTGGATGAATACTTAAGATCTCATCAGGTGGAGTTGCTGACGAAATATGGCATCTGATAGTGATTAGCTATCAGGTGTACCAATTGGGATTGGTCAGGTTTCATCACCAACTGATATGGAATAATTAGCAAGTTTTGAGGCGAGTGATGCTGCCTGCAACTAGTGAATCAATCAGTTGGTGCATGACCTGCCTTAATGGGTTATAAGTCCCATTACCTAACCAGGTCGCTAGCCAAATATGGTTGGTTCGCTTGGATTAGAGGAAAACGTTAGGGACACGTTTTCCAACTCTTTCCGTTTAGGTCTCAAGGATGTTTAACAATAAAATCCTAGCCAGGATTGGGAAGACCATCGCTGCCAAGATGAAGATGAGTGATTTAATGGCAACAGCTGCCATTTTATCAAATCATGTGTTAACTGAGGGTTAGACAGCCAAATTCCCCACTATATATTCCCTAGGGTTCACTATAATAAAAAAACAGTTAGTTGGATAGATAATAAAGGATTATCCATTCAGGATATAGTTTAAAGAGTAAACTATCATCAGCTTTCATTGTGCTATACTGTCTCAAGTATATTATTGCTGAGTGCAATTAATTGGAAGACTCTTAGAGAAAAAAGTAAAGATCCAAGCAGGGATCTAGAGAAGAAGGAGTCACAATTGGGGATAGCTGCTGATTGTGTGTTGGACCAAAGAGACTGTCACCAGGGTATCTCAGCAAAGATTGGGTGGACAAGAGCAAGGGAATGAATCCTTACGAGTGCAACATTATGAGTATTTAATTGGGAATACTGGCCGAGCATTGGGCTGAAATATAATAATTCATACTCAAGTATAGAGAATATTCTTCATACTATTATTGATTAATAATTTATTCTACTATACAATGCCACAATGTGCACGAGGAAACTGAACCTGTGCAGTAAAAAGGTTACTAGGGTTGCTTGCCAATAACAACCTAAGTAAATTTTTACACCATGACAAACTATGGTATACCATTTGTGGTGCACTGCACATGAAGAGCCCAGTTCCAGATGGAATTTCCTATTAGTTTTACAAAAAAATTAAATATTTATCCCCCCTAATGCTAACCTTAATGAACAAATGCCTCTTAGAGACATGCCTCCTTCCTGGGGGCCAAGAGGCCTACATGGTACCATCTAGTACTAAAAAAAAAAGAGGCCTACATGGTAGCGTTTATTAAGAAGGAGGATAATCTAAACTTGGCAAACTGGCGCCCTACTTTTTCACTAATACCAATACTAAGATATTACTAAATAATGGCTGACCACCAAGAGGAAGTTGTTTTTGAGGTAATCTCCCCTAAAAATTTGGCTTTGTCCCCAAGAGGTCAATATGGGTCAATATTCACACCGTGACCTATGTCTGCCAATCTCCAGCTACTGGGGCACTTGTGTTCTTAGACCAACAAAAAGCTTATGATAAGGGAAGTTAGGACTATCTTAGGGCCTGCCTTTGTGGGTCCACCTCTTCTTGGTTCATTAGTTGGGCAATGTTGCTCATCAAATTTGCCACAATGGCAGTGTGGGGTCCAGGTTTCCTCACTGATTTGTTTTTCCCTCAAGGAGTCTCCATCAAGGGACCCTTTGAGCCCACTTTTATACAACTTCAGCCTCAGCCCCACTATTATGCAGTGTTAATGCAAGCCTTTCAGGTGCTCAAGTGAAAGGCCAAGCACCAGTTAGGATGCTTGCTTTTACTGATGATTGTTTATTTGGGGTTTCTAGCAATCCATTTTGCACTCTCATTGGAAGCCACTATCCGGAGGTACTCCAGGGCCAGTAACGCTGCCCTTAATGCATCCAAAACTGAAATCATTCACTTTGGTAGATACCAAGCCCACTGGTCTCTGGCGCCCCTCAATCAGAGCGATTCAGCTGCTTGGTCTCTTCTCAGATTACCCAGGTGGTCAACCCAATTTTCCCCTATTGTGCTCCCTTTTGTGTCCAGACTCACTGATGGTCTGGTGTGCCACAAGGAGTATGGCTAGAGGCGGGTGGTTATGCCACCTCAGTAATGGAGCACCACATACTAGACAACTTTACAAAGTGCATTGCATCCCTACGGGCTTAAAAGACCAGCTTTACAGGCAGGAAAGTGCTTGCCAACGCTATGTTCCTGTTAAAAGTATGGTTAGCCACCCATGCCATTGCCTTTCCTCTTCCTTCTTTGCCTCTCTGTATGCTCTGCTACAAGGGTGGTTTTTCTAGGTCAACCTCCCCCTGTGCAACTGGAGGTTCGCTTTGGCCCATGCCAAAGTGGTGGTTTGGGCCTGATTAACTACGTGGCCCATGTCTCCAGGATCTTAGGAACATGGATTGTTTTATTGACCACCCCACACTCCCAGCCCTGCACTAGTTGTGAGAAGCATGTTCCAACTTTGCCCGTGCCCTTGGCCTATGTAACCCCACCCACCCTAACTCACTTCTTACCTATATGGCCTCTCCCCCTCTGCCGCAGGCCCACATGGGACCCCTGCCCACTTTAAACGGATCCTCCTTATTATGTAAAGCGCAGAATGGAGGTCAGCATCAGTGGCCACAACCTCAGAGGGGCCTCCCTACTCTCCATTTCAAACAGGAAGTCCATGGGTAAGTTTTTTTTTTTGAACAAAATGGTACCTTGTTATCCACCTACCATTGCCCATGTGGACTATCTTGACATGTTGGACATCCTGTACTTGTAATAATTAAAAACGTCCCAGTTTTCAACCGCCATCTTGCCTTATAATCAGCAGATCCAAAATCGGTGCCAAAAGATTCCCTGGTATGAGGTTCTCTTAACATAAGAGTTTTGACTCCAAATACTCACTAATTTAACCTCAGATTTAGGGAAATTTGAAATGAAAAAAGATGACACAGGTAAGCGAGAGTTTCAACCCCAAAATTAACCTTTTTAATTATAAAAATAAACATTCTGACAAATACTATCCTGATGACATAGGGCACTACAAATGACACAAGAAATAACCAGAGTATTTGACAGATCAGCTTAATGCCAAATCTCAGCTTTTGTTAAGGATATAAACTTAGGTTCACCACCGGATACCAGGTAAGACAAGGCAAGAGCCTGAGGCCACCTGAGAGACCCATGTGAGGGTGGGAAACAAAAAAGGGAGAATTCAGAACTGAGTTCAGAATTGCGTGGGCCTGACCTTTTAAGGTCCCTCTTCTGGGGAGCCCCTTTGCACTATTCTTTATGCCCTAAGAGCATAAAGAAGAGCTTGGGAGGGGCACAGCCCAGTGCCAAGCCTGCATGAACCTCAAAACCCCAAAATAGTGTTTCTATTAAAGATAGAGAAATCCAAATCTTAAGTCAATATGTAACAATCATTAAACCCATCTGTTACATCACCCCCCACTAAGAAGGAGCCCCCACAAGAGGGTGGCCCATAGCTGGAGGTAACCACCACAAGGGCTTCCATGGTAAACATGAGGCTAGAACTGGACTGCAAAAGCCAGTCCACCCGGTAAGGGGAAACACACCCAACGAAGGGCTGGACGGTTATCCCACAAAGGGTGGGCTGACTGTAGGGTGAGGGGCCCTGCTGGGCCAGGTCCCTCAGTGCCAACCAGATCCCTGGTGAGGGGGAAGCCCCACCAGGATTTTGGACCTATTATCACTTTAGATCTAGGGTTGGCCATCAGTAATCAGCTTACAACAGTGCTGGTTACTCAACAACCAAGAACTGAAGCAACCACTGAGGTCAGGCAAAACTGGGGATTTGGTGGCGTGCTAAAAGCACACTGAGTTCATAATAATGTAATAATTGAAAGCTTTCCAGTTTTGACTGCCGTCTTGCCTTAGGATTGGCAGATCCTAAATCAGAGCTGAAAGATCTCCTGGTATGAGGTTCCCTCAAGGTAAGAGTTTTGACTCCACGTAATCACTAATTTAGCCACAGATTTAGGTAAATTTGAAACAAGAAAAGATTACACAGGTAAGTGAGGGTTTCAACCTTGAAATTAACCTTGTTTTATTTATTTTTGAAATAAACATGCTGACAAATTTTATCCTGATGACATAGGGCACCAAAAATGACACAAGAAAAAACCAGATTATTTTGGCAGATCAGCTTAATGCTAAATCTCAGCTTTTGTTAAGGATATAAGCTTAGGTTCAACACAGGATACCAGGTAAGACAAGGCAAGAGTGGCCTGAGGACATCTGAGAGACCCATGCGAGGGTGAAAAATGAAGAAGAGAGAATTTTGAAGTGAGTTCAGAATTGCGCGGGCCTGACCTTTTAAGGTCACTCTTCTGGGAGCCCCTCTACACTATTTTTTACAACCCTAATATCATAATGAAGAGCTCAGGAGGGGCACAGTCCAGCGCCAAGCCATCATGATTCTTAAAACCCCAAAATAGCATTTTGATTCAAGATTTAGAATTTAAATCTCAAGTCAAAGTGTAACAATCATTTAACCCAACTGTTACAGTACTCCCTTGAAAGCAAGAAGGCATCTGGAGATATAACCACCGCCCTCTTTTATAGCCCTAGGTTTGTTCCCATATGTGGTGCTAACTGAAGCGGATATTATACTGCAAAAGTTCAACGCTTCTCGTTATTCATGTTCTGTGTGTGGTCACTATGGGACTTTGGTACACCGCTTGGAAGATTACCTGCACTCATAAATCAATCTGTCATGAGGTTCTACATCTCTTTTTCCAGGAGCAAACACGGGCTTTTAGCCTGTCTAAGGACATCTTTGCCTTCTCTTTGACTTCCTCCATCCACCCTTCCCTTCAGGCCTTATTGTGGCACTTGCTATGTGGACAATACACACAGTTGTCCTTGACACCTTTTATGGCTCTACTCCCACCCTCTTGGAAGTTCTGCGTCACTTCCAGTTACAACTTACAGAGCAATTCCAAGCCTGGTTGTTTTCCAATTGCCATCCCACCAACAAAGTTGGTTTCATCCTGGTTCCATGTATGGTTCCTCGCCTCAGACCCTTTCCATAATATGTTCTCAGTAGTGGCCCAAGCCTCTTCTTATGATCCCCCTCTTTCTTACTTTGTCATTCTTTCTGGCAACAGGAGGTAGCTTTGGCTCCTCTGGGGTGCCTCTCTTGTATCTTGGTGTTTGCTTGTTGTTATTTTTTTGAAGTGTCCGTCTATTGTCAGCACTCTCCAATTAGAATTTAATTTAAGAAAAATTTTCCTTGTTTATTATTTAATCATAACACAAGGTCCTTGGACTGATTAGATCACAAGCAAGTAAGCGTTGAGATTATTTTAAGCAAGCTAATGCCAGCGAACTGTGCTATAAACTTCTAAAAAACTTAACATCCTTCCTTATTAAAAGGATGTTAGCGCTAGAAGTTCAAATACTCATAGTATAAGCATTATAAGGTGCATGAATTAAATAAATGGTTTAAGATAAAATGCAAGGTGCAACAGATCCACCGCTAAAAGGTAGATTCATGCTGGAAAGCAGCAAAGTGCAAGGCAAGAGGTGCTAAAATCCAGGGTAAAACATCTTGAAAACAATAGCTCATTATTGGGTAGAATATCAAATAAGCAAACCAATAGTTTAAGAAAAGGTAATGGCGAAAAAGTATGCTAAACAATGCATAAACTAGACCAGCTCTACGCAGCAGCTCAGAAGTCTAAACCTGGTGAAAGCGAAACAAGTACCTCTTAGAAAGTTTTAATAGGTGTATAGCAACCCAGTTTGATGAAGTTGAAATAAGGGTTATTGGCAAGAACCCTGTAGACTGCAAAAGTCAGTCCTAAAACAATCTACTATGTTTAAACTAAAAAATGGAACCATCCATTCACACAAAGGGCTTTTAGTACACTTCACTGCTGAACCAATTAAACTTTTTATGAAACACATGACAAGTAAAATTTAAGAGGCTAATATAACATCCATAGAGGAAGAGGTTGGTTTGACGAATGGGGTCTCTCCACATTGCCACAAAGCAGTTAGGTAAGAGGGTTCATGTGAGGGCCCATAGGCAAGAGAGGGCTGCAGTGGTGAGGTCCTGCGTTCATTGGCTTGTTGAGCGATTTAGATATCCTTGAACACTGTAAGAATGATGCTCACACTGAGGAGGGCAGTTTGGCCTCCAGAGAGAGCATACAGAGAGGCGACAGCTCTGTTGAAATCTGAGGAATGGTCCATGTTAAATTACTCAAAATCCACAATTTTCCTTGAAATCTCAAATAAATAATTTTGAAATTTCAAATTTTTATTTTTGATTTTATTAGTTTTTAACATATTTATTAGAATGCGAAGTTGTCTTAAACACCTTCGCTTGGTTTGTTTTATATTAGGGAATGGGGAATATGGGGAAATTGGACCCCGCAGAGTCTGCGGGTGGCAGACTATCCGCAGGCCTACTTCAAGAATCTTGGTCTCCAATATTCTTGTCTAGGCCCATTCTAGACTGTCCGTCAGTACCCATGGCATTATGGAAACTTTTTCACATATATTTCTATTTATCGAGGATGAATCAGAGCTTGTCTCCACCTTATCACTAAAATTTCCATTTTTGGGATAATTTGGCCCGGCAGCCCTGATTCGCTGGGCTGCCCTTTGCCATGGCTCTCAATAATTTTGATGAGCAGCGGATTCAGCTCGGTGGCTCCTGATTTGTTGAGCTTCCCAATGCTGTCATTTCCTTTTCTGGAGTTATTCAGCTTGGTAGCTCCTAATTTGTCAAGCTGCCAAATGCCAACATTTCCTCTTTTAGTGTTATTCAGCTTGGCAGCTCCTGATTTGTCAAGCTGCCAGATGCCAACGTTTCCTCTTTTAGTGTTATTTGGCATGCAGCTCCTGATTCGCTGAGCTGCCTGATACCATGATTCATGACACTTCCATTTTTGGCATAATTTGGCTTGGCAGCCCCTGATTCGCTGGGCTGCTCTTTGCCATTTCCAATTGCTACACATGAGGCCTCAGAATTTGGGTTGGCGGCCTCTGATTGGCCTGGTCACCATTTACATTGACTTTTGCTGCCTTTGCCTCAAGGTTTTGTAAGTTTCGTGGCATCTGATTTGTCAGAATGCCATTTCTTAGGGTCGTTGCCCTTGAGCCTGATGCTTTTATGTATATTTAGTGTGACACTATTAGCTGCATTCCCCACCTTAGGGGGGGGTCAGGGCTATGTGGTGGTCAGGCAGCGCCTTAACCGTCACAGTTGGGACCTGTTGGTTTAACCCATGTGTTCCATTATAGGAACTGAAACATCATTTGTAAATTAGAATTAAGTGTCATTAAGTTCTTTAGAGAGGATATCCTCCTTCCTTTAAAGGTTCCAGCTATATGATCTAGAATAAAAAAGAAAAACCTTGGAACCATACCAACTGGAGATCTATTACACTAGCTAACATGGATGCAAAAGATATACTAAACTATCTGCACAAGGGCTAAGAAAAGTAGCAGCAATCAAGAGAGTTTTCTTTCCACTAAACACCATTTTTCAAACATTACACTAACCTAGATACTTATCTCTACTAGAGTATTTATCAACCACCTTAATATAATGGTGGCAAAGCCACTGTAGGAGACAGCTGATTTCTGCTCGCTGGTGCTCCATGACGCTGGATTCCACGACAGTTTATTTAAATAAAAAATAAAAACTAATAAAAAGCTGGGTTTTTATGATTTTTATTAGGCAGCATAGGAAAAGAAAGAAAACAAACCCTCTTGATATCTAACCATTAAGTTTTTAAATTGTTTCAAGGGTCAAAGGGAATTAAATAGTAATTTTGTAACAGCTTGATACAGTCTGAATAAGGAACTATGTAGAATCACCTTATTGATGTAATGATCAAATTCATCTCAATCGTTGCATTTTGACTCAGATTTTTATTTCAGAATCTTAGTAGAATCTTTTTAAAGATACTTTTGGCTTAGTCTTTTTGGGCGCTAGGTTATGCCTCACCCAAATTGTAGATCAGGCTCATATGAGCCTAATCAATGATTCAGGTGAAGACCCCAAAGGGCAGCCTTTATAAGGCGCAACTGCCAATTCTGAAACTCACTTCAAAATTTTACCCCTAGCATTTCCTTACTGCGGAGCATCATCAGTTGCTCCCCAGATGAGCTCTGGTTGATGTGCCCTTTTTATTATCTTGAATATATAATAAAGGTTGTTTTATGGTTTTCATACCTTGCTTAAATGTTGGTTTTCTTGGGTGTCTGGTTTTGAGGAGTTTTTGAGTGGGTTGGGTCAGACTAACCCCCCAGAGGACCTTGCATAACCAACTAGTAGTAGGCAATGTTTGGTGCTGTCAGTGCCCTAAACCTCTCCCTACTCAGTTAGGCCACTTTGGTTGCTTGTCAGTGCATGTCAGATTTTTAATTAGGTGATATTCCTCACATATTTATGAAATTATATAATATTAATTGAGGATGATTGCCCATTAGTTTGCTAATTTTGATCCATTATTTAATGATAATACCCCAATTTGTGCTCCCCATTTGGTTGGGTTAGGCTGTCTTGATCTTCAGGATCAAAAAAGTATTAGGTGTCATGCCCAATAGAAAATTGGTGGGTCTCAACACTGCCAACTGAGGCCAAGGATGTTGAGATAATTAATATTATCAATCAAGGTGACGAATTACCTAAATCCGACATCAAAAATTATCAGGAGATGATTCTGATAGAGTTTTCAACTGTTTTGACACCGGAGACTTATGCTGAGGATGTCAAACTAATTAATACTAATTGTTTAATCTCAGTAGGCTTTTATCCCCACATCAACTCCATGTAAAATGATTGTGGGATTTCTGGCAGAAAGTCAAATCTCAGAGGACCATCAACTTATGCTAAGGATGCTGAACTATTTAATATTGATTAAATAGTTGAATTGCATTTCAACTTTGTGAGAGTATTGGGAAGAATACCTGAATGTATTTTAGTTTAATTTGACATCAGCGACTTATGCTGAGGATGTCATTATTTAATTAATTCAAATTTTAATAAATCAAGGATCAACTTAATAATTGACATTTGAGGATAATGAGTTTTGCCAGTGAGAGTGATGTTGAATACTAAGCAGGGAGAATCACCAGTGAGTGCTGATGATGCTGGCAATAAATGACAATGATGTGGACAGGCAAGAAATGCCTATAAATAGATTGATCTCCCTCTTAATAAAAATATCTTCTGTCTTCCCATCTTTATTAAGTTTTTAGTTAACAGTAGATAGCTTAGATTGTAGAAATGGGACTCAAGATCCCCAGTTGTTAGGTGCTGGGTTAAAACACCTGGAGTGGTCAGCGCAACCAACTCCCAACCAAGAACTAGATGGAAATTCCGTGGGAAATTGGGCAACTAGCAGCAACAATGAAGGACTGGAAGGATTGAAGGGGAGTAAACCCGAGGGAGTCAATATAGAGGCCGCTGAACCACAATCGTTGGATATGTCCCGGGAGAGGACCTCTGAGTTATAATGTGTGGTTATGCCTCAGAAGGAGAAGTTGTTGGTCTTCTTTTTTGGTGGGTTGCCCTGCAAATTTGTAGGAAAAGGTCACCGATGATTGTGAAAAAGCAAGGGCCAGCAGTCTTCATACTGTTTGGCCTGGCACACTAATGGAGTCACCTAGTATTGAGAATAAAAATTCTCAACAATGGTCTTCCCATCCCCAACCAGGATGGTGCTTTATACAACAGAAGTATGAGATGGGTGCATGGTACAGTGCAGCTGGACGTTCAACACCCTTCTGGGTGGACCATCCATTGGTGAGGGAACCCTGCAGGGACAGGTCCCCTTGGTGCCACCAAATCCCTGGTGAGCGGGAGACCCCACCAGGATTTTCAAACGGCGGTCACTTCAGGTCCAGGGTTGGTCATCAGTCACCAGCTCCCACTGGTGCTGGTTCCTTGACAACTGGGACCAAGTGACCACTGAGGTTGGCTGAACTGGGGATTGGAGGCGTTCAGTGCACATTCAACTTTGTAATAATGTAATGGACAGAAAACCCCCAGTTCTGACTGCCATATATTAAAATGATTCTGTGTTGCAATGTCAAATTCTGTGGTTAACTCAAAAATAAACCCTTCAACAACCTACAGATCGGTTAATTTTCCCACCTAATGCTTGAACTAGTAATATAATTAAAACCTATCACAATAACACGGCTCAAGCTGTTTGCTGCTATGTGGATTTAATTATATTACTAAAGCTTGGGCCAAATATCCTCACACATTTAGTTTAATCTTTTCTGCAAATACTCGTCTGGGTTGATCAACTCAAAGTCAATTTAATTAATTATTCTATCAGCAGCTCAGGCTGAATAAATTTGCACATTTCAGCCAATTATATCTGCCCCAATCCCCAGCAACTAGTCCCAATAATTGGGACCAATATTAAGCGATTTATATACAAATTATTTGGGAATGACCCGAAGTTACTGTTTAAAAGTCCCATGGACAATCAAACAAACAAACAATGTAATCAATTTTCTGCCCAAGGGCAAAATTTGTATGTCAATCCGCATAATTGGCATGATAGCACTTGCACATAGACCATTCAAAAGGGAGTACCTAGTGCTATTGAGGGAGAGGCCTGCTGACGTTTCAATTAGGGGTACGTCATCTACTTCAATTGAGGCAAAAATTTCACAGAAGGTGTATTTCATCAGCAGTATGGTAAAACAAAAATCAAGAAGATCCTAGGACAATTTTGCATGCTTTTATTGCGACTTTTTGTACCCAAAATCCTCCCAATTTTGAGAGTATTTTGCCACCTATAAACCTAAGAAAAGGTTTCAGTTATATCAGTTCAAGGGATGAACTGAAGTGGTAAAATATCTGTTGAAATTTTGTACTCAGATGCGGCCAGGAGATTCCCTAGAGGTATAAATACTGGTACCTGGCCTAGTGACTGATCATCAAAAATTTAGTCTAATAAAAGTCTATTTTATTATATCTTATTTTATTTGTATCATAAGTCACTTTTAGAGATTGTCAGCAAGCCGGGATCTCAGGATCTACAGCTTGCAACTTTTCCTGCCTTGGCTGAAGTTCCCAAATATGACAGTAAAATCAAACCCAAAATCGGCCAGAAAATTAAGAGCTATTTTTGTATGCTTAGTGCATTTCCAAACGGTTCTAAAACTGTAAGCAACTAGCTAAATTGAGGATCCACCGGCCAAATTTCAGCCCAATTTACCATGCAGGAATTAATTATTCAAGCGAGAAATCCTCAGATTTTTACAGCCATCACTAACAGGAGCCTGGGAGGGGGTGTGCAACACAGGCAAGTGTTGGGCTTGCATCCTTGGGCTGGGGGCTGCCCAGCCATGCTGAGATGTTCACTGGGCACATCTCACACGCTTTTTTAGAGAAAGCACCTTCCTGGTTGGAATGGGAAGACTATCGCCAACAGGAGTCCAGGAGGGGTGTGAAACACAGCCACTTGCTGGGTGTGCATACTTAGGCCGAGTGGGCTGATTCTGGCAGCGCAGTCCTGATTCACCCTTGTCCTTTGTCTTTTCCTCAAGGGGCCCAGAGTTTATCTGGGCTAATTTTCCTGAGGCTTGAGGTGAATCTCCCCAGGAAACCCTCATCCTGGCAGTCTTCCACTGTGGGGCCCACTTTGGGGAGTGACCTCCTCTAGCGGGGGGTAATGTAACAATCAAGTTTGTCTCAATCGTTGCATTTAAACTTGGATTTGTATTTCAGAATTATAGTAGAATCTTTTTAAAAATACTTTTGGCTTAGTCTTTTTTACGCTAGGTTATGCCTCAACGAAATTGTAGATTAGGCTTGTACAAGCCTACTCAATGATTTTGGTGAGGACCCTGAAGGGCAGCCTTTATAAGGCGCGCCCACCAATTCAAAAGCTCACTTCAGAATTTTAACCTTAGCATTTCCTTCCTGGGGAGAATTGTCAGTTGCTCCCGAATGAGCTCTGGTTTGCGGGCACTTTTTATTATCTTGAATAAAAATAAAGGTTGTTTCAGGGTTTTCATACCTCACTTACCTGTTGGTTTTTTTTGAGTCTCTGGTTTTGAGGAGCTTTTCGAGTGGGTTGGGTCAGACCAACCCCCCAGAGGACCTTGCATAACCACTAGTAGTAGACAATGTTTGGCACTGTCAGTGCCCAAAACCTCTCCCTACTCAGTTAGGCCACTTTGGTTGCTTGTTGGTGCACCAAAGAATCATTTTAATATATGGCAGTCAGAAAAGGGATCTTCCATCCATTACAATTGAAGCTCAGAAAACTTTCTTCACTATGGCTGGTTGATGAATAGGAAAGTTAATTGTTGGCAATATGTACCCATGTGGTAACAATTTAAAAAATTTAGCCTATCCCCTTTAGAGAATTTTTTTTCACCTTGGGGGACCCCAGCCAAGATTATAAAAGGGGGTGGTACCACTTCAGTGCTGTCTTTGAACTAGTCATGACATTTGAAGAAACCTTCGATGGACTCCCCATGTTTAACCACATGGTTAAGGAAATTTGACTTCCTGACTTGGTGCTATTTGCCTAGTTAGTATCTGTGATAGTGTTGCCCTAATTTGCGAAGTTCCACCAAGAATCATCCAGGGTCTTTTGGCTGATAAAATTGGTATTATCATTTAAATTGATCTTCTCAATATCGCTGACTTGATAAATGTCCAACATTTCCCCCTTTCAGCCGATATTGACCCAAAAATTCTTATCTTGAAGCCAGGAGGTAAAATGTCTGACATTACCCCCCTCAAGAATTTTGGGGGGAGAATAGGGCCGTATAAAGCAGCCATGTACCCAAACTGATGGTAATTCCTGTAACCAAGGACTTTATAGAGTACTTATTTCCTCTCTTGTAGATGATGGTGAAAGGACCCTCCCAAATTGATCCAAGTTTGCCGCTTCTTGGAGTAATTCAGTATTTGTAGTATAATACAATGTCAGACACTTGGAATGTAGGTAGGGGTTTCAGAGCTCATTGGCAGCCTGCCCTTCTTTAGTCACCATTTTCTCTAAATTGGTCATAGCATCTGATTGTAGCTGAATGATGTGCTGAGCCAAATTCTTCATGGCTTGCTCCAGGTCAGTCCTAGCTGTGAAAATGTCTTTGGACAATAATGCTGGCACCCCAGTTTCCCATCCATACAGCACATGGAAAGGAGACATTTTAAGGATCCGGTGGCAACTGATATGGTAAGCCATGAGGGCACTTGGTAAGTACAGCTCCCAGTGAAGGGGGTCTGAAGTGGCATTTTCCATAATATAGAAACCAGGGTCCCATTGGTTCTTTCCATGTACCATTGGTCGAAGGTTGTAAGGGTCTGAAAAGAGCTGTTGTGTGCCCATGGAAGTTGTGAGAATCTTCACCACTAGGGAGGTGAAACTTTTACTATTATCACAGAGCAAAACTTGGGGCATCCATGTTGAGAAAAGATATAATAGTGGAGGAAAGTGGCTGTGGCTTTGGCCTTCTAAGAAGGGATAACCACAGCCTCAACCCATTTGGTAAAGTGATCAATACCTACCAAGATATATCGATTTCCACCTGAAGTTTGGGGTAGAGGGCCAACAACATTAAGACTTGTTGTGTGGAAAGGCTGTTGAGGGGTGGTAGGTTGATATTATAACTTGCTTTTGAAGCTGAATTGCTTTTTACATGTCATACAGGCATCCAAGACTTCAATGATGGTCTCCATGACTCCCTCCCAATATTAGCGTTCTTTTAGCCACTCATAGGTTTTCTACACTCCGCTATGCCCTAGGAGGGCATGAGACTCCATAATGGCAGGTACTCACTCTGAAGGTCAGAGGTAGGGTGTTGTTTTTCCCATATTCCCAGCCTGCTAGATTACCTGGTGTCGCGATTCTGATATTACTGGATGATAATACTGGGACAGTTAGGGCGGTTTGAGATGAATCCACTGAAATGAGATTAGTTACAATTATTTGAGTACCTCAAGATGAGGTGATATTGGAATACAATGGATTAATTATTGGATTGCCTTGAAATAAGGCGATTGGGCGATGTTGACATTGGATGAATATGAATTAAATAGCTTACAATTTAGTCAAGATGAAGTTAAAATAACTAGTCAAAATGAGAAGAATTGGTAGAGCTAAATAGTCCAAGCAATGAAGTATGGTATCATCTGAAGCCACTGTAAATGAGCGGGATGGGCAATTAAAAGGGGTTGTTGGTTAATAGGAAATGTGAGAAGGACAGAGAGGATCCGTGGAGATTATTATATTAAAATAAAGTATTATAGTGGGAGCAAGTGCCCCATAATTATTATAATAACGTTTATTCTTTTGTTACTGAGCGACACGATCATCATATCATTGGTCCTATTGCTCAGTGGGCTAAACCCTGTGCAAACCCCTTACGGCATATCTCCAGGATTCCGCCGAATTACAACAGTGGTGCTCACTACAGGGGGCCCATTGATCAGTAATAAACTAGTAAAATCTCAGTCGCCAGCTATGTCTCTCCTAGGTTGCATTGATAAGAAAGCTGAACAACACAATAGGACTGTTGATTTGAGGAGTTGAAACTTTCATTGGACATTGTGCTCAAAAGACAAGATGAGCTGCTCCAGGAAGTCTGCTGTGCTCAGCTGCCGCCATTTGATCGCGAAGGGAATATTCATGGGTTCTTTCAATGATTTGAGTTTGCAACTGAAGGTTCCTTAGACCAGCGCAAGGCGAAACTGTTGATCTCCACCTTGGATGTCAGAAGTGCTAAGCAAGTTGTTTGTTACCTTTCAGACAGTTCCGTTATCAAACAAGAAGTCAAAGAGATGGTGATACAGTTGTTTGGTGGAAAAGCAAAGATTTCACAGCGGAAAGCCGAGTTCCTGAACATTGGGTTTAAACAAAATGATAATCTCACCACAAGTGCTGAGCGGTTTATGGAAGAGCACATGTGTTGATTGGGGCTGAAATTCTAGATGAAGCTGATGTATGCATTGTAATGGCCTCTGCGGTGAAGCCATATCCTGAGCTTTACAATGTCATGGCCTCATTATTAGAGGACGATGTACCTCTTCTTAAACTTGTTCAGTTTGTACGTCAGTTAGCTGTAACTTTCCCTCCACCAATATTAAGTAGATTCACACTGTCGCCAAGGCCCACCCTAACCATGATGAGGGAAGCAACCAGTCGATGCAGATCATGCCAGGATACTCCCCGCAGCCCAACATCTGTTTCATAACTACTGAGCAAAAAATTCCCAACTACCGCTTCAGCCCTAACTACGCTGATTGACAGCAGGCAGTCTACCAATGTGGGTCTGATTATGCCGATCATCTTTGGAATAACTTTTCAAGTGGGCAACTTATATTAAGCACAGACGTAGGCCCTATGGAGTAAGTTGCTTTAATTGCAGTCGCACTGGACACATGGGACGATGGTGCCCCTATTGACAGATCCCTCAGGTATAACAGGATCAAGGTTATCAGGGTTATTTCAGAGCGGAGTAGAGATGGGGCTCTCTACTTCTGCTATCTCAAAGTCATACATCCCCCTTGAATCTATTGTATTGAAGGTAGAAGAAACCCTTCCAGTATGATGATACATTTCTCTACCAGCAGCCAGTTGAGGAGTAAATGTGCTGACCCAAGCACAATTCAAAAATATGGCTGACACAGGGTTTTTGGAGCAGCAAAGCCTTACGCTTGCCAAATGTTTGATCAAAATCGGTCAGACCAGTTAGAACCATTTGCGGATGCGTTGTCTCTAAGAGAAGTAGAGGTCTCCTTTCCAGTGGATGCTATTATAGCAGGATACTCTAAAGTTGGTGTGGGTATTATAGGTTTCATGGGAAAATGTGAACCGCTGAATGTACACATAGTAAGTAACCAATATTCATCTTACTCGGAGTGCACTTAATGTGACATGGTGGTAGCCAAACCTGAGTACAAAATATAATTTGATATGGGCGCTCCTTTTAACATTGTCTCCACTAAGTTGGTGGCAAAGTTGGCTTTAAAACCCTACATAGAACATCGTATGGTGTATGGGACCATGGGAATGAAAACCATGGTCTCCAAGGGAGCTATAACGCGCTTCCTTTGCAGTTCAGATCTGTTGTTTATTATGGCACTGGCAGTAGTATTACCAAACAGCAATTATGATCTTCTGATTGGTATTGCTTTTATGCGCCACTATGGGGCTGTCATTTACATGATGGAAGAGACCCTAGCCATCCTGGGACAACGGATTCCCATTTATTTTGCTTTCCAGGGGAGTGCCAGATGACTCAATCCGCTCTAGTCAAATTAGTATCGCCTAAAGTGATGGTGTGATACCTGTAAAATATTGGCGGATGAAGTGGAAGACCCGAATGCTCCCAAACCAGTTATATGAGTACAAAGGCATTCCACTATGAGCTGCGATCGCTTTTACTATCCCTTCTGGGCATCAGATCATAATTGGGACCAAGCTTGAAATTGATATACCGGGCGGTCTGTATAGAGAGGTTGTGGGGCCCTATCAACAATCATGTCTTGAACCTCATGTGGCTCCTGGGTTACTGTTACCTGGGCAGGGGGAAGTAGAAGTGTTGGTAGCAAATCTGCAGAAGGAGGTGATGAAGGTTCAGTGGCACCAAGTGGTAGCTTACCTGCATTTAATCTCTATCAATGAGGTCCACCGGATACATGACTTTGGTTCTTGGGAAGATCTCAGCTTGCCTTTATGAACCACCTTCGATGTAATGACTGTGGTTCCTCGGGAGGCGCTCACTGGTCTATTGGAGGATCAGAAGGACAGGGTGATGGATCTGTTCAAAAAGTATCACAGCATCTTTGCAACTGATGATAACGACTTGGGTTACACTCATGGGGTTGTGCATTGGGTGGACACACTAGACCATCCCCTTATCAGGTCAAGGCCTATCCATTGCTCAAAGGCAGCGGAAGAAGTTGTGTCACAGAAATAGATGCATTGGTGGAACAAGGAATGTTGGAGCCATCAAAAAGTCCCTGGGCATCCCTGGTACTAATTGTCAAAATAAAGATGGCTCCATTCAAGTAGTAATTGATTATTGGGTGCTTAACAGCATTACAAAAAAAGATTCGTAATTGATTCTTCAAATTGATGACATGTTAGATTGGTTAGGTGGAGCCCATTATTTCTCTGCTATGGATTTGATATTGGGGTACTGGCAGATTGAGTTGCTAGTGGCGGAACAAGAAAAGTGCACTATAATTACCTCAAAAGGATCGTTCCAGCTTACACGTATGCCACAGGGTTTGTGCAATGCTCCCGCTATGTTCCAGTGGGCTATGGATACTATTTCAAGTGACCTAAAGCTTTATTGCGTTCTTGTCTACCTTGACGATATCAACGTGTCTTTGCAGACATTAACAGAGAATATTGGACACCTGGAGCAATTGTTCCGCCGCCTTGCTGATGCTAATATCAAGCTTAAGCCCCAAAAGTGCCACTTTTAAAGGAACAATTGGAATATCTCGGCTTTGTGGTAGACTCCAAAGGGCTTAGCCCTCAGCCAGCCAAGTTGGAAGCCATCCACAAGATGACTCGCCAAGTAATAAGTGGGATATCCAGGTGTTCTTGGGGATGATTGGTTACTACCAGCAGTTCATTCCTAACTTCATCTGTATTGGGGCTCCACTCTTTGAGCTACTTAAGAAAAATTCTTTTTTCAACTGGACGGATCGATGTCAAACTGCTTTTAATGTATTGTGAACCACGTTGGCTAGCGCACCTGTTTTGCAATACCCCAATTTTGAAAAAAAGTTTATTGTGCAAATGGATGCTTCACTTTCTGCTGTAGGACTGTGTTATCACAAAAGGACTATAATGGTGTGGAGCACCCCATTTCATATTGTAGCCACAGATTAACTGGGCCTGAACAGAATTACACTGTGACCAAGTGGGAGTGTTTAGCAGTAATCTATGCATATAAGAAATTCTGGGTCTACCTTCATGAGGTGAAATTCAAAGTGGTAACAGATCATGCCTCCTTTCTCTGGCTACAGAATATGCGGGAATCTGAAGGGTGGCTCACGCAATGGGCTTTGAAGCTCTAAGTGTATGATTTTGAGCTCATGCATTGTCCTGGGGCGAAGCATCAGAATACGGACTGTCTTTCCCAATTACCCACGGTTGCCATTACAGCAGATGTGGCCAACATAATGTATGAAAAGATGATTGTGAGCAAATATCAAGATGTGCTGCTTCCTGTGATCAAAGTGTTAGATGGGCTTAGACAGGATAACTCATTGCGCAATGAGGAATTATATAAGTGGATTGGGGAATTGACGCTATGTTTCCCAAAGCCCTCTGCCTGGCCAGCAATAATCATGGATGCCCATAAAGCGTTAGGTCATGGAGGGTTGAAAAAGATGCTAGAGTTCTTGCAACCCTGCTACTATTGGGAAATTATGCACTACAATGTGCTCAAGACAGTTGGTTGTTGCCATCAGTGCCAAGTGGAGAAACCATACCACCGGAAGACCACCTACCAGCTAATTTACCTTCAGTTCGCATGGCATACAGTTTCATTAGACATGGTGGGGCCGCTGATGACTGGCGCAAACCACTCCAAATATAAAATAGTAGACATCGACCATCTGATAAGATGGGTGGAAGCCAGGGGTATCAAGGATTTGGGAGCTGTCCCTAAAGCAAAGTTCTTCCTGGAGCGCATCATACAGCGCCATGGTCGTCCATAATTTATCCTAACGGACAACGGAACTAATTACACATCACATATATTGGCCAAGTTGAACAAGCTCATGGCAATCCGCGGGGTCTTAACTACCCCCTACCACCCTGAATTTAACGGTATGGTGGAGCGGGTCAATGTGACCTTTGTAAATATTCTACGCAAGCTTGTAAATGAGCGGCCATCAGACTGGAGCACCCTTTTATCCACCGCTGTCTTTGCATACAATATTAGCTACCACTCAGCAACTGGTAAGAGTCCATTTCAATTGCTCTATGGACGCCATCCAGCGGTACCTGCCTTGCTTTAC
This sequence comes from Massospora cicadina, assembly GCA_022478985.1. Lineage (NCBI taxonomy): Eukaryota > Fungi > Entomophthoromycota > Entomophthoromycetes > Entomophthorales > Entomophthoraceae > Massospora > Massospora cicadina. The sequence goes on along the minus strand of JAKSZP010005558.1, from coordinate 58,558 downwards.
TCCTGTGTGGAGGATACCAGCGGAGTTGAACCCCATCGCTTTGTCTACCTTAACAAACACGCTGATCAAGCTCCAAACTGAGGCATATTATACTAGTCTTGCCAAGAAAATTCGGGATCATGCAGCTGACCAAAGTAGATGCCACAGTCTTCCAAAGTTTGGGGTAGGGGAATTGGTCCTGTTTCATGACCAAGATGGGTTTGGAAGAAGGAACAAGCTCGCCAGTATATGGAGCAGACCATTTGAGATCATTTAGAAAACTGGGGCTGACGCCTACACCATTAAGGTACCTGTAGGGGGTCAAAATATCAACTGGGTACACATGAAGTTCCTCTAACCATACAAACAATAGGAGCCTTATTGTCCAGTCAAGGAGGGGGTAATGTCGAGATTCTGATATGACTGGATGATAATTTTGGGACAGTTAGGGCGGTTTGGGAAGAATCCACCAAAATGAGATTAGTTAAAATTATTTGAGTGCCTTGAGATGAGGCGATATAGTGATATAATGGGTTTATTATTGGATTGCCTCAAAATAAGGCGATTGGGTGATGTCAACATTTGATGAATACAAACTAAATCGTATACAATTTAGGAGATAGAGAACTAAAGAATAACAAGTCAAAATGAGAAGAATTGGTGGAACCAAAATAGTCCAAGATATGAGAGTGGTATCATCAAAACTGCAGCTGTATATAAGTGAGATGGGACGATTAAGAGAGGTTGGTTGTTGATAGGATAGAGTGAGTGAGACAGTGAGGATCCACTTTGTTTATTTATACTAAATAAAATATTGTAGTGGGAGCAAGTGCCCCGTAATTATTATATTAACTTTTATTCTGTTAATACCAAAAGCCACGATTGTCATATCATTAGTTCTATTGCTCAGTGGGCTAAACCATGTGCAAACCCCTTATGGCGTATCTCCAGGATTACGCCAAATTACAACACCTGGTATCGCTAGGAGAAAATTCCCTAAGGTGAAGTGAATCAGAAATCAGTTGGACCAAGTTTTGGAGGAACTACGTTTGGGGGATTTTGGGATATTTGCCTGGTCATATCCATTGAGTATCAATCCAGATGAATACTTAAGATTTCATCAGGCGGAGTTGCTGACAAAATAGGGGCATCTGATAGTGTTTAACTATCAGGTGTACTGATTAGGATCTGTTGGGTTTCATCACCAACTGATTGGGAATGAATAGTAAGTTGTGAGGCGAGTGATGCTGCGTGCAACTATTATATCAATTGGTTGGTGAGTGACCTGCCATAGAAGGTAATAAGTCCCATTACCTAACTAGGTCACTAGCCAATTATGATTGGTTTGCTTGGATCAAGAGGAAAACGTTAGGGACACGTTTTCTGACTCTTTCCTTTTGAGGTCTCGAGGATGTCCAATGATGGAATCCTAGCCAGGATGGGAAAGACCATCGCTGCTGAGACAAGTATGGGTGATTCAATGATAACTGCTGCCATTTCATTGAAGAGGTGTCAACTGAGGGTTAGACAGCTGAATCCCCCACTATATAATTTCCTAGAATTTACTATAATAAAAAAAGTAACCTTACAGAAAAAAGTATCTTTACAGTGTTTAATTTTAGTTACATTATCAATTTGGTGTATAGTTAGACTATCAGCTTCTATTTTGTCATTCTATCTCAAGGATATTATTGCAGAAGGCAATAATTGAAAACTCTCAGAGAGAAGAGTAAAGATCTGAGCGGGGATCTAAAGAAGAAGGAACCACAATCAGGAATAGCTGCCAACTGTGTGTTGGGCTGACTGAGAGACTGTGACCAGGGTATCTTAGCGAAGGTAAGGTGGACAAGAATATAGGGTACAAATCCCTATGAGTATGACTTCAAGAGTATTTAAAACGGAAATACTGGCCGTGCGTTGGGCCAAAATATAGTTTAATCCCAACTACAGATAATAGTATCCATACTATTATCAATTAATAATACATTCTATACAACGTGACAAAGTGCATGAGGAAATAACCCGTGCAGTAAAAAGGTTACTGGGTTGCTTGCCTATAATCAACCTAGAGTAAATTTTTACAAGTTGGTGCTCACTACAGGGGTAGTTGAGTGAAGAATTTAAATAATAATTTTGTATAAAGAAGAGCTACGCAAGCTGTGGATCGAGATAGCCACTGTAAACAAGAATGCCTTAAGCTCAGTGGACCATTGGGAGTTCATGGCCTTGGAAGGATGAGTCGCCAAAGTGGAGGAAGGAGTAAAGAATGTAGCCAGCTTTAGGAACGAGTTACTCAGCAAAGTAAACTCGTTGAAGAAAAAAGAAGGGGACCTCATTCAAGAGGTCTCATACCTGAAAACGGAGTGAGAAGTGGATCACATTTGTTTAAGAAAATTGGTGCAGTTATAAAAAGATTAATCAAACAAGTGGAGGAGCTTAAAGCTCACAGATGTGCTTGTGAGCCCAATATGGCAAGCAATGCTGAAGAAAGAAGTCCTCACACAATACTTGGGAAGTCAAATACCATAAGGAACATGCCACCCAATTTTTATGCCATTTTGGAGATGACGCCCAAAGTCACCCCACAAGTTATCCAAGTAGCTGAACCGAGAGAATCGGCTAGAAATGAATTGGAGGAATTTAGGGCAATGCCAAAATTGCCAACATTCCATTGGGATAATTCCCCAGCGTTTTTCTGACTGTTTGACATGACCATGAATGGCTATGGAGATTGTCAAAAGGTGTTGATGGTCATGAACTGCCTGGACACCTACTGTCAAAACTTAATGTTACCTCACCTAGAGGGAGACAGCTGGTTGTATGCAGAGGCAAAGGCGGCCATCATGAAGGAGTTTGGGAGTCCAACACATATTTCAAAATGCAAGCAGGAATTTATGGAAATCCAGTTCCATAAAGACGAGTCTCTTGCTAGCTACATGCGGATCAATTTTACCAGGAATTGCAGATCCTGGCTGGAGCAAAAGTATTGGACGACTTTGATGCTAGAATCGTTTTTCAAGAGGCCCTTAGGCCCTATTATGATTTGCATCATATGATGTCTTCTGTGTACACAATGGAAATAACTACCTCGCAAATGGTAGATAACCTGAAAATTTTGGGAGCGACATTTGATGCCCCAAATAGAAGCTTCAAGTCCAATCCGGTATGACTTCTGAATCCCAAGAAGGGAAACAAAGGAGCAATGAGGCTACCAATTGAACCGTGGCGGGAAATAAGCCTGAAGAATTCAGATGGTAAATCAAGAAGGAGAATGTCTGCTATCAGTGTTGCAGGAAAGGACATTTCGCTGTACACTGTAAAAAGCCGAAGGATCAGATTAACGTGGTCCAGGCCAAGGAAACAGCAGCCTCCAAGGATTTGGGAAAAGGGCCCATGGCCTAGAAAAGGAACAGTATAGAGCTGCGGAGAATCCTGTTCCTCCCAATGTCATGAATGAAGAAAAAATGATATTAGCAGTCTGTTTATAGATAAAGAGCAGGATCAGCCATATCAAGTGGTCAATATGGATGTGAATGCCGTGACCAGAGCTGGGGCAAAAAGAAATGACCCCAAGATAATCCAGGAAGTTGCCCGGCCATATGCCTGATAACTGGCAGACAAGATTTGAACTGCCAAGAATTCTGAAGAGTTATCTGATGTCCGTTTAGATGAGGCTAATCTATCTATCCCCCTCAGCGCAATAAAGGAATCATTTCCTGAATTATTCGCGCAAATTATTCACACCCTAGATTCAGCTAATAACTCTGCCATTCACTCACTAAATACTATATTACAATACTCTGAGTGTACAAATATAGATATACAAGAGAATCAAATGAGGGTGAGGGCGATTGTTGACAGCGGAGCGCCCATAAATATTATCTCAACCAAGCTAGTAAAGATGATGAAGATCTTGCTGGACTTGGAACACAAGAGATAATATGGGACAGCTGGGCCAAACACCACCGTTTCCTGTGGAGCGTGTAGTGCGCTGTCACTATTATTCAGGTCGTTGTGGTATCTGAGCCAGCGTTAGTTTTGGAAAACCAAAACTATGACATCCTGATCAGAACAGAGTTTCTACAGAAATATGGAGTTAAATGTTACTTTGAGGATAATACATTGACCATCTTGGGTCAGACATCACCATTAGTATACCAGAAGGATGGTGAAGCTCCATTGAATCAGAGAAACAACTTCATCAATCTGATATACAATGACTGCATTGTCCCAATTCAATACCAATTAGTTGGTAGGAAGCAACGTGAAATGCCAGCAGGAATTTTAGAGAAACGGGAAATTCCACTAAGGATCAAGAATGAGAGGACCACACCGGCTGGATCGGAGATAATAGTTGACACAGGGTTGACTTTGGAGATTTCTGAGCTGTTGTATGGGGAGGTCAGAAGCCCCTGGAAGAAGTCCAGAGTGGAGCCATGGGTGGCTACTGGGATAATAATGCCAGCTATGGAGAAATTCGAGTTCTCCTGGCGAATTTGAGTGAAAAACTGGTGAAGATCAAGAGGAATCAGATCATTGCATTTATTCATCTGATCCCAATGGCCAAATTGAGAAGATTCTACAATTTTGAGTCTCTTGACAAAATGGGATTACCAGCCAGGGTAGCTGAAAGTATCAACCTATTGATGATCGAGAGAAGCTCGCTGATCTGCTGGAAGGCCAGCAAGAGGAGGTGCTCAAACTATTTGAGAAATATCAGAAAGTGTTCACTCAGGATAAACATGATTTTGGATGCACTCAAGATGCAATCCACAAGGTCGACACTGGGGAAATTTACTGATAAGGATGAGACTGATCTGAAGATCAAAAGCTGCTGAAGCGGTAGTGGAGGATGAAATCAGCAAACTAGTGAAGCGTGGGCTTCTAGTTCCATTGTCAAGTCCCTGGGTGAGTCCAATTCTGATCGTGAAGAAGAAGGATAGATCCAACTGGGTGGTGATTGACTACCAAAGGATGAACAAAATTATGAAGAAGGATTTGTATCCCCTACCCAGGATCGATGATGCGCTAGATTGTTTAGGAGAAGAGAGGTATTTTCTCCGCGATGGATCTGATCTTGGGATATTGGTAGATCGACTTGCCAAAGGAAGACCAAGAGAAATTTGTGATTATTACTGCGCATAGGCTATGCTGACTGATGAGGATGCGCCAGGGTCTATGCAATGCGCCTGCAACATTTCAGAGGACCATAGATGCAATATTGAGTGACTTGAAGTTGTCATGCATCCTGGTATATCTGGATGATATCAACTTGTTCAGTAGGATGTTTACTGATCACCTGCACCACTTGGAAGAAGTATTCAAGCAACTGTTTGAGGATAACCTGAAGATCAATCCAAGGTAGTGCCACTTCTTTAAGAAAGAGTTGGAATACCTGGGATTCGTAATCAACTCAGGTGGATTGCAGCTGCAAATCCCAAAGATAGCAGCTATAGAGCGTATGGCTGTACTGAAGAGTGTCCAAGACATTAAATGTTCCTTGGGATGGTCAGATAATACAGAAGATTTATATGAGACTTCGCCCAAATAGCTGAGCCATTATTCCATTTACTAAAGGATCCAAAAAAAGGATTCATATGGAATGAAGAGGCCCAGGACTCCTTTGATGAGTTACGCCAGTATTTAGTAGATTCGCTGATTCTGAAATAGCCAATTTTTGATTGGGAGTTTATCATTCAAACTGATGCTTTGTTGACAGCGATTGGAGCCATACTGAGCCAAGTAGATGAACTTGGGGACAAACATCCGGTGGCGTATGTGAGCCAGACACTCTCAGCCACTGAGAGGAACTACACCATGACTGAGTGGTAATGCCTTGTGGTCATTTACGCATGCAAGCAGTTTTGGGTGTACATCCACAGAACTCACTTTAAGGTGGTAATGACCACTCTTCGCTGCATTGGCTGCACAATCTAAGAGAGACAAAAGGATGACTGGCCCAATGGGCACTCAAGCTTCAGACTTACAATTATAAGATAGTCCACCAAGTGGGGGCTTCTCATCAGAACGCAGATGGCTTATTGTGGTTGCCAATGGTCCAGTTGGTATACACGAAGGTGGATGAGCTATTCCAGAGAATGGTAAAAGGAAAAATTGGGGATGAGCCCTGAGAAATCCAAGGGTGCTTAAGAAAGCGATGGAAAACACTGAGACTATGGATGGACTAGTATTGAAGATGATCAATGGGAAGCGGTTGTTATTCACAAAACCTTTGGAAAGAGCAGCGATAGTACAAGCAGCTCACAAGGTTGTTGGGCATGGAGGCCTGAAAAACAACCGACCATATTCACTAGTATTATTACTGGAAATCAATCAACTACGATGTCACAGATTATCTGGCTTGTTGCATGGAGTGCCAGATACACAAACCACACAAGAATACAACCAGATAACAACTGGTCTGCCCTGGATTTGCCTGGCACACGGTGTCCATCAATGTTATGGGACCGCTGATGATGGCACAAGAGGAGTCAAGTACATCATAGTTGCCATCGACCATCTGAAGAGATGGATCAAGACAAAGGCTCTACCCAGAGTAGATGCTACCATTACTGCAATGTTCATCCTGGATCAAGTGGTATACCAGCATGTATGTCTGCAGGTCCTGCTGAGTGACAATGGGACCAACTTCACATCTCATGTGATCCCGAGGTTAAACAAAATAATGGGGATCCAAGGATTTGTGTCAGTACCATACCATGATGGAGATGAAAGGAAGAGTAGAACGGATCAATGGAACGCTGGCCATGATGCTGAGGAAGCTAGTTGCAGGAAAAACTTCCGTGTGGGGAACATACCTGAGTTCAGTGACGTTCGCCTACAACATTAGTCATCATACAGTGACAGGAAAGATGCTATTTTAATTGTTATACGGAAGAAAGGCCGCGTTGCCACCAATTTTATATTCAGTGGTGGAACCTACGTTGTGGATGAGTACCAAGCAATACTTGAACTGACTGATAAATCCTGGTTGATATGCAATCTCAAGCATTTGATACAACCTTGAAGAAAAGAATACAAGTGAACTTGATGGATGACAAGAACCAACTGGCCTAAGAATAATATCAAATAGGGGAAAGAGTTGCCTATTGTGATCCTCATAGTTTTGGATGAAGAAAAAAATTAGATGCAACGTGGTCAGGTCCGTTTGAAGTGATTACCAAGACGGCGACTGATGCTTACTCCATCAAGAATCTCTTGGATGGAAGAATTGTAAATTGAGTCCACACTAAGTATTTAAAGCGTTGGATCAATGAAAAAAATAAAAGAGTTCCTAAAAGACCAATGAACCATTAAGTTGGTCATGTATTGATGATTATGTCAAGTCCAAAAAAAGAACCTCTGTACCAATTTAGATGGTTAAGTCTGAAAAAAGGACCTCTGAACCATAGAAAACTGGCAGGTTTGAGTACCCAGAACCCATTTTGGGGGAAAAGATGGAACGCTGAACCAAAACAAGGTCAAGTCCCATAGTAAAAAAAAGAATAAAGATAAAATATTGATGAAAAATATGGGAAAAAATTTTTAACGCATAGATAAAAAAGCCAATATATTTTTATAATTTTTATTTTATTAATTGTCCTCAGTACAGGGAAGATTCTGCCTATGTTGCTTCTTGGGGAGGGAGGATGGATCGCGGTAGTAATGAACAGCTTGTCAAAATCATTGTGATTGGATGCTAGCGAGAGCGAGACCTACACAAAATTACGTTTGTTGAGTGGACGCCAAGCACTTAGAAAAAGCGACTAGGGGAAGGGAAATTGAGATGTCAGAGGAAGCCAATCGCAAAGCCCTGGAGTGGGGAGGAAAGCAACAGTATAAAAAGAGGCAATCAGCGAATAACCCCAAGTAATCCCAATTCAGCACAGGAGCCAAAATTAGTCCTGAGCGCCTGCTGACGGGCTTCATCAAGGACACCAGACATGTGGGCCAGCAACGAAGAAGGGATGCTTGATGGGGTTGCCAAATCATGCCCCCTATCAACACCATCAGCAGAAGATACCAATGGAAAGCTCCAGAGAAGAGATAGTTGTGCAGAGAGCGGATTGCATCCTGCAAGCAGTGACTATGGGCTTCTTGGAAGCTAAAGCTGAATGAACGGTGGATACCAGGTGAGGCTGGAAGTTTTATGGACCAACTTTGAAGAACTTGATCAGCAAAGCGAAGAGCATATGTAGCAGTATTCCAATCCAGAAGGTTATCAAGATCAAAGGGATTAGGCACTAAAGTCAAAGCTTTGGTGACTTGGGCCTTGAGTCAGGATAGGGGAGCTCTAAGTGAATTCTGTTACCAATTGAGAGCTTGGAGACCAGAACAGCAGGTTTGTAAAATTGACCGAGTCAGAAGAGGAGCTCAGGGAGCAGGTCAAACCTGGAAAGAAACAAATGATCCAGAGCAACTGGCATAATCTCTGGAGCATCTATGATGATGTTTGGAGCATCAACAAAAGAGCCAAATCTAGGAGAGTTTTATAATCCAACTCTGGAATTGACAGCAGAGGAAGAGTGGGCTGAGAGTTGTTCGAAATTATAGCCAGCCTGGTTTTGGAGGGATTAGTTACCGTTATCAGTAATTCAACAGAAGGACTAGCTGCTTGCACCAGACTAGGCGTATAAGTTCTGAAAAAACCATAAAAGAGGTTCCATCGAGCATCCTGACTCATCTGCTGGAAGATACGGAGGTCTGGATCAGACAAACTATTGAGGAGCTGTTGGTAGCAAGACTCAGAATTCAACATATGAGCTGGATGAGAGGGGGGATGTAGGACTTATATAGAAGTTGACATTATGCAATCTATAATCCATTAAGCTACAATTTTGGGGAAATTAATCTCAAAATTAATGAGATTTGCTCTCCAAGGGAAGAAATAGTAATGACTTAAGCCAAGAGTTTATGAGCGAAATAACAAGGGCGAATAGAAATAAGTATTCTTATTCAAGCTGCAAAACAAACATCGACAGCAAGAGTCTCCTATCTAGGATGAGGAGAAAATCAGGAAATCAAGGATGGCGGACCAAGAAACCTGAATATGACAGTGGGTCATATACCCTGACGGGGGAAAACTGGATCCCTGGACTAATATTGTCACAAGTAAATAAATCAGCCCACCACAACAGAAGGTCGTGGGGACCGCGCTCTGAGAAGACAGTAGCGAGGAGGAAGAGGAAGAACGCCATATGCAAAAGTCATCCCAAGCAGCATTGAGTATTGACAAGTGTACTCCACTTGAACCAATGAAGTATTTGATCAGGTATCTGAAGCAGTGTTCTCATGCCCTGGTCCTTTTCTCGCTGGAAATCTAGGAAAGAGAGGGGATGTGTTTGGATTTTTGCCCATATTCCCAGCCTGCTAGCTTATCTGGTATTGCTAGGGGAAAATTCCCTAAGGCGAAGTGAATCAGAAATTGGTTGGCTCAAGTTTTGGAGGAACAACTTTTGGGGGATTTTGGGATATTCGCCTGATCATATCCGTTGGGGATAAATCCAGATGAATACTTAATATCTCATCTGGTGGAGTTGCCAACAAAATAGGGGCATCTGATAGTATTAGCTATCAGTTGTACTGATTGAAATTGGTCAGGTTTCATCACTGACTGATTGGGAATGTAAGTAAGTTGCGAAGTGAGTGATGCCACCTACAACTAGCAAATTGATCAGTTGAAAAGTGACCTGCCATAATGAGTAATAAGTCCTATTATCTAAGCAGGTCACTTGCCAATTATGGTTAGTTTGCTTGGATCAAGAGGAAAACGTTAGGGACACGTTTTCTGACTCTATCCTTTTGAGGTCTCGGGGATGTCCAATGATGGAATCCTAGCCAGGATGGGAAAGACCATCGCTGCTGAGACAAGGATGGGTGATTCAATGATAACTGCTGCCATTTCATTGAAGAGGTGTCAACTGAGGGTAGACAGCTGAATCCCCACTATATATTTCTCCATGATTTACTATAATAAAATACAGTGTTTTACAGTACTTTAAAGAGTTTAGAATTACAGTAATATTAACAATTTGGTGTATAGTTAGACTATCAGCTTCTATTGTGTCGTCCTATCTCAAGGATATTAATGCAGAAGGCAATAATTGGAAGACTCTCAGAGAGAAGAGTAAAGATCTGAGCGGGGATCTAGAGAAGAAGGAAACACAATCAGGGATAGCTGCCAACTGTGTGTTGGGCTGACTGAGAGACTGTCACCAGGGTATCTTAGCGAAGGTAAGGTGGACAAGAATATAGGGAACAAATCCCTATGAGTACGACTTCAAGAGTATTTTATTGGAAATACTGGCTGAGCGTTGGGCCAAAATATAGTTTAATCCCAACTACAGATAATAGTCTCCATACTATTATCAATTAATAATACATTCTATACAACGTGACAAAGTGCATGAGGAAATTAACCCGTGCAGTAAAAAGGTTACTGGGTTGCTTGCTGATAATCAACCTAGAGTAAATTTTTACATAGGGTAATTCAATTCACGCCTATATTCTTGTATAGATTCCCATTATTCACCTTAGTGTTATAGTAATGTCAAGCTAGCATCTTCTGGACTGGTTTGTCCCATCCTCACAAGCATCAGGGGTCATTAGGAGATCATGTAGCCGCTCTGCTTCATTAATATTTAAGTGAAGGATGGGCAGCCAATTCAGCCCATTGAAATTAATGTGGCTTTTCCCAGATCAGTGAACAATGGTCATACATAGTTCTGGAGCTTCAAAGTCCAGCGTGCTAAAAGCCCAGTGGGGTCCTTCATATTTTAGCAACACAAGGATAAGTGGTTAGTAACCACTTCTAACGAGGTCCCATATAAGGAAGGGTGGTAATATTTTACAGCGAGCAAGACAGCCAGGCATTCCTTCTCCTGACACTATAGTTGAGTTCTGCCTTGGAGAGCATCTTGCTGGAATATGAAACGGATAATCAACACCATGCTCATCCAATTGAGCCAAGATGGCTCCAACTACGTAATTGAAGGCATCAGTAAACCACATAAAGGGTTTGCTATAGTCAGAGTGGCATAGGATTGACCGTCGCTGCAGCAGATCTTTTAGAATTTCAAAAGCAGCCTGTTGTTCCGCTCCCCGATGGAAAGGGGTGTTTTTAGTTAAAAGCCATATGAGGGGCTTACTGAGCTGAGAGAATTAAAAGATGATTTGATGGTAGTACCCCATCATGCCCAAGAACACCTGAATATCGTGGAGTATTTGGGAGCAGACATCTTGTATATCGCCTCAACCTTATCAAAGAGAGGCTGGACCCCATCTGAGGAGATGGCGCGGCCCAGGAAATCCAAATTCTTTTGAAAGAATGTAAATTTAGAGTGCTTCAGAATAATGTGAGAGGCCTGCAAATGTGTTGGAAAACTTCCTTTAGATGAGAAATGTGCTCATTGAATGTTTGGGAGAAGATGGTGATATTGTCAAGATAGACAATTATGCAAGTAAGCTTCAGATCCTGCAAGATGTGTTCCATGGCTCTCTGGGAAGATGTAGGCGCATTACACAACCTTTGCGGTAGTCAGATAAATTGGAAGAGACGCTTGTTGCTTATAGGCGCAAATTTTCCTGGTCTTGCGGAGAAAGGTCCATCTGCTAGTATCCGCTAGCTAAGTACATGGCGGAAAAGAACTGGGACCCAGAGAGTTGGGCTAGAGCATCATAAATTCTCGGGATTAGGTTACTGTCCTTCTTGAAGAGGTTATTCATCTTGCGGTAGTCCATAACTTCCCAATGCCCACCATTCTCCTTTTTTATGAGCAGTAGTGGAGATGACCAAGGACTTTTAGAAGGCACCATTAGTCCCGCGTTCAGTAACTGTTTAAGCTCTGTCCTCTTCTGGAGATCCTCAACTTTTGGTTTCCAATAAGGCTTGGATCGAATAGGCTTGGCATCACCAACATCAATGGTGTGGCACCAGACCTTCATATGCCCATAGTCAGTATCATATTTGGAGAAAATATCACTATATGACTCCAATAAGGAATGAACTCTATTAGGCTCAGAAGGAGTTAGATCATCAGAAATCTGAACGTTGGGCAAAGCGCATCTCATTTGGTCAGTGGGTAGTCCCATATTTAGCATAGATCCAATATAATGGACTTTGTGGATGTCCTCAATAGGAATCAACAGGGCTTTTCTAATATCCTGATGTTTCTTTACAACCATGTCCTTGTTAGTGAGATTCCCAGCAGGAGATGAATAGGTCGCTGATAAGCAGGGTCTAAGATACCTGGCAATACCCAAGGTTCCAAAGGGCTTATTCCATCAATGCTTGTTAAGTGCAGCAGGCAGTTGCATGGGAATATGCATAGTAATTTTGGTGTCTATCACCTTTTGTTCACCCGCTTTAACAACTATCTTCTCTGATGCATACAATGTAATGCCCTCTAAAGCATCCACAGAGTCATGCAGCTTTTTTGTGTTTCTGCACAATGCGGTATAAGTAAAGGTGAGGGCAGATGAAGGGTGCTCAATTACTCATGTTATAGTCCTTCTTCTTAGGCTCATCAGTTGTAAAGACTATAAGAACTTCGTAATTTAAAAAGATAATATTCCATGTTTCATATTAATGATCCCGTTATACTCACTATGAATTGAGTGCCAATGAGTAGGTCATGCGTTATTACTTAATGCCACAGCGGGGCAGCTAGTAGGAGTTTTTCAATTCATATGGGTAGAGAAGAGCAGGCTCCAATAGCTCACTTATTGTTAGGCCCTGCAGTTCCAAACTCTTGTGAATAGTCCAGGTCGACAGCAAACTTAATTTTATCAATGTGTTTTGACGAGACCACGTTCACTTAAGCACCCGTACCAAGAAAGGCTAAAATGTGCATCTTATGGATGACAACCTCTACCTTAGTTATTGTGTTACCAAAAGTAGGGTGGAGGCGAGAACCTCCTTCAAACAGAGAGTAAAAAGCAAGGCGTTGAGCCGACACAGGGTATTTGTTTTTAATATATTGGAGGGTATGAACCTGCTGTGTGGATCGGATCACTGTCCCAATAAGCTGGTCAGCATCACTAGCGGTTTGATCACCTCTGAAAGCCTCAACAACTGTTGAAGGTAGGTTCGTCATGGTATCATAGCTATATCAATTCTTTCAGGCCTCAACATATCTGGAACCTGCACTTTCATTGGGGATCCCAAAACATATTAGCCTGCGTCTTCACCACCCCCTTCAGACTCGTCATCAGAGGGATTATCAATGCACCTTAATGGTTTACTAAGAGGAAACCGAGAAACAGGTTTAATCTCCTCACAGGGGAGGGCTTTGTGGCTCTAATCTACCCTTTTGACTTTTAAAGGGAGCATTGTAGCTGTACTAGCCTTTGGGGGAGGCGTTGGAAATGTAATGGCTTTGAACTTTGCCTTAGAAGTGTTCAGCTTGGGCTGCCCCATAACTTCAGGTTATGAACTAGGGGCAGCCGGAGTTGAGACCGAGGGGGGTTGAGGAAGCGGCTTAGCTGGATGTGGTACTTTATTCACCTTAGTAGACCACTCAACAAGAAGGGGACCAGGCAAAGTGATAACTGACTTCACCAGCTGAGCTGTTGAACCTGAAGCTAGAAGGGGAGCGCTGCCCACTAAGTGCCAATATTTTCTGGCTATCCTCACATGGTGGGGGAGTATTTTGTCACTGGAACTCTGAAAAAGCTGGGTTCCAGAGGGATACAGCCATAGAAGAGGCTGGATGGGCCAGAGTTGATTCTCGCTTTAAAACTCTTTGCAGAAGTACAGGTTCATAAAAGTCAGCCACTGCTAGTAGTGCCTCTTTGATATCCCGTATCATTTGGAAATTGTGCTTAACTGCGGAGATATGCATGCTAATGAGGGATAAGACGCCAAGCTAGTCACGATAGCAGCAATAACATCATCTAAGGGAAGCATTTTGGCCAGCAACAGAGGTTGAGCTTTACTATAGTATTGCTCAACAAAAGAGGGGATTGATTCTCCCTCTTTCAGGCCAAGGCATATAAAGGCCTGTTTTTTCATTATAAACTCTGCTTTGAAACAAACTCGTCAATAAGCGCTTGTTTAACATCCGTCCAGGTGATAAGTGTGGCCATTTGAGTAACCATGGTCTCCTGAGCCATCTGACTTTAGCAGGTAAGGATAAACTTGGTTTTTTGAAGGTCAGTCGCACTTTCCATTGAAGATTTGTAAACATAAAGGAAGGAGGCGATACTGCCCTCACCAGGTATGAACTTGTCTTTAAACGGAGGTTTAAGATTCTTAGGGGAGGGCCCATAAGGGCCTTGTGGAGAGTGCTTCTCAAGCCTTTTGAGGCGAGCCAAAGCACTGGCTAGTTGGTTCTATAAAGCAGCAAACCTTGGTTCCAGAATATTTTGGCATTGTTAGACAGGATTTGATGGTATACAGGGTCTCCTGTAATGAGCACCACTTGTTGATGTTTGGCGTTGGAGAAGCTTGCTGGTGCTTATTTATCTAAATCCAACAGTTGGGGATTGGAAATAATGAAAATAATAAATATAATTAAGCTTTAAAAAATAGAAAGTTATGGGCTTTTATAATTTTATTAGGCGCCACTGGGGATAAGAGAAAACAAACCCCTCAATATCTGACCATTCAATATTTAAATTGTATCAAGGGTCAAAGTTAATTAATTGATAAATTCAGATCATCTTAGTATGGTTCAAATATGTAAATATGAGAATTGACCTATCAAGGCTCAGAAAACTCGCTTCACTTAGGCTGAACAATGGATGGGGAGTTAATATTTGGCAAGATGTACCCGTGGGATAATGACAACAAATTTCACCCAATCTCCATTTGATAAAATAATTGCACCTCGGGGGACCCCACCACGCCTCTAAAAGGGGGTGGTCCCCACATAGGTGCTTGAATGGAACTGGTAGTGGCTGGGGGAGATCCATCCAATGGATGCCCCTGAGTCCACCGCGTGGTCAGAGTAATCTGACTGCTTAAACTAGCGTTATATTCCCATGAGTATTTGAGATAGTGTTACCCCAATTTGCGGGGTTCCATCAAGAATTAGACAGGGTCTTTCGGCTGATAAAATCATTATTAGTATTTTTTATGTGATATTATTAATATTGGGGACCTGTAAATATTCGACATTTCCCCTTTTTGGCCAATTTTGACCCACAACATTCTTATCTTGAAGACAGGAGGGCAAATGTCTGACAATGTTGATACATGGAGTATTGTCTACACCCTATCGCCCTTAGACAATGGCACCATAGAATTAGTAAATGGTACCCTTGTTGGAATTTTAAATAAGATAATTATGGGTAAAGCATCCAGCTGGAATCTTTTCTTGCCTTCAGCCTTTTTTGTTTACAATATTTTGTATCATTCAACCATATGGCATTCTCTATTAGTATTGCTCTATGGGAAACAACTGGCAATTACTCAGTTTTATATTCATGCATTGACAATAAATGTGAGCCATGTTACCTATCTGGAGAAACTGACCCAAACCTTGATACAATTGTAGAGCGGATCATACTCTAATGCACCGGCTTGAAAATTAAGGTCTTGATAGCACAATTAAAAGGCTGGCAGGCCTTACACCATTTTATTTAGTAATATATGGCTTGTATTATGGCAGCCATGTGTTTAAATGAACTAGTGAATTGGATCACATATGAAGGCCTTTTTGAGATCATAGAGAAGGCATCTAATGATGTCTATACTCTGAAGGATCCTACTAAGGGTCATATTAATAGCCAGGTGCATGATAAGTCCCCTAAAAATATCAGCAGCTTGCTGGCCTAACGGCGTCAAGTTCTCAGTGAATTCCTGAACCCACACTCTTCTTTAAACCTGATGTTTGGTCAAGTGGTGGAAATGATGCAATTAGTTTGTCCAACCATCTGATTTTATTAAATATGTATATAATGAGATTTTCACTATTATGTAGATATAGGGCTTAGTCTGATATTATGAGCTATTGAGAACGCAAACCAAGACTTTATATGTAGTCAGTAGAAAGTTGTATTAATTTATGAATGATATTTTCATGAACCCTTCATTTTTTATAATCTTATGTTGGTCAATTATAACCTTAATCCTTCCAGTGAAATCTCCATTTCTTATCATTTATCACCAAAGCCATGGCCTTGGCGTCCCTATCAGCCTTATATTATTTCAAGTTTAGTTTCACCATTACTGCGTAAAGTAGTTGATAATAAGGTCCTATCATAACTAAGGCCATTTGCCATAATTACATTGGCAATTAGTGTAATGCCTTTTATGGAAGTGACCTGAGTCTAAGCATTTGCTTTATTGACCTAAATTGGATATTATGCCTCTAGTTGTTAAGGCCTAAGTGATTCTTGAGTTTCAGAAGTTGCAACAATAGGACCTTGGCAAATGGAAGAGCCTATACTAGAAGGATGGTCATGTAAAAGGGGATCTTATTCCAGTGGGGACCTACATTCTGTATAATCAAAAGAAGAGTATGAAGAGCAAGCCTGTTAACCGCTGGAAGTATTAGATACCACAGTATGCTCGTTTGTTTCTAAAATACACTCTTTTATTGAATAAGATTTTTTTATATTTGTGTCACCCAAGTCAATGTCCTCAAACAGTCCCTGGTTGTTTTGCACGTTAATACTTGTGCAGTTGATTTACAACGCCCAGCAACAATTTCACCAATTGTTCTTAAGACCTCTTGCATTAAGGGTGGAAGGGAGAGGTTCTCTTGTTGTACAGAAATTTGCCAACATTTTAAATTAGAGTTGTAAGGATAGTTTTCTCTTGTAATATTTGTTTCTGAGTACCTTTAACTGGGTTAAAGGAAGGTTACCAGTATCTATCTATAGGAGAAGACATAAGTTAATTTAATGCATTTGGTTGTGAAGAACTCAGCTAAAAAATTTGTCTTCAAAAAAATATCACTGTACACACATTTATTATGTATTAATCTCTACAATAGTTCAATGCACACCTTAAATCTTTGCAGTAAACCCCAAAAGTTTACATTTGTTGCTCACTACAGGAAGTATTTGAGATTTCAGGCAAATATCACATCAGAAGTTATCAGCGAATTGTTGTACAAGAATTCAATAAAGTTGTATATATAACTAGAAATGGTGAATAAAAATATTCTAGCTTTTGTGGCTCAATCTAATCTGAATATCTTTTCAAAACAAGTAATAAAAGCTGATAAGGAAACAGAGTAGGTTGATTAGATCAATAATGATTTTTTTGAAAAATTTATCTCCTTGAAGTGGAAGGAGACTGTCTTATAAGAAATTGTTTCAGAAGGCTGCTTGGGAAGCAGACAGAGAACAATTATGCTGGATATAAGGTTGTGTAACGCAAATTATAAAGCGTTTACATGACCTAGAACATCACAAGAGTAACTGTGCGCAGAAAGTGGCAAATGTGGCAATAGCGTTGAAGACATTTAAGGTCCCTTTGGGTGAAATAATCCACCAAGAAACATGTTTATGGCCTTTGTAGGAACTTTTGGAGATGACTCCTGAAAAACTCCCAATAGTCAGAAGGGCTTTCTGGTAGGTACCTCCCATTACAGTATAACAGAAAAATTCCAGGATATTCCAATATTTCTGAATTTAACCAAGATAATGCACTGGTACTTTTCCACCTAATTGCAATGCCATTATTCAGATATTGTAAGGCCCTTGGCTCTAGCTATCAGGCTTAACAAGGGTTTATGTCCCTTTAGGAACAAAAAGGGTTCAAAACCTAAGGCCTTGCCCCTCACCCAAAACTCAGACCCAGGATGCACCTTGGTTTTAGATGGATGGCGCCGCCCCTCCCTGTTTGCCCCATACCTTTCCCACATTCACCTCTCAGCCCAAACCCATTCAAGTGTCTAAAACTGCAGATTTTAATCTAAAAAAGCAAACAACTTTATGTGGGTTTTAGAAATCATAATAAACTCGTTACCATGGTTCCCATTCCCAGTCTCCAAATTGGGACTTAACCAGAAGTCAACCTGATTTGGGGACAAATTACCTAGTAAGCCAAAAACAAGCAAAAAGTTGAAACAGAAAGACCAAGAATGAGGATAAAACCTGACATTCAATCTAACTTAAGAAGGCAAATTCAAAAAATCAAAATTCCAAAAAATTGACCCAAGAATAGCTTACAACCATCTGATGATACTGTTAATGCAAAAATGGGCTTGAAACCATTAATTATTAAATTTGAAATCGGAATTTATTCCCCATTAATGCAACTCATCTTAGTAGCTTTTGTTCCCTCATCTAAGCGTAAAACATAACTTCCTATATTAGGTAGTGTATTAGTTATTGTTTTACTTTTCCTAATAAGCCTATATCCTTAAAAATTCTTGTTTAAACTTATTTTTGCATAAATTTAGAATAAAATACAAGGTTCTTCTCTACAAATAGATATGCATTTGAGGTTCACACTTGATAACTCATTTAAAGAGGAACCCTTTGTGCTAGTACAAAACAACTATTGGAAGTAGCGACACCCCAATTATAATATCCTCCTTAGAAAACCCTCACCTAATTATAATGATGCGCAGCTGTGTAGTCTGTGCCTACTGTTGTGGCTGCTAAAGAAGCAGTAGTCAGATTCCTTTGTTCTCTTGGCACATAGCCATTCTAACAGATACAGTGATTGCCAGAAAGTGGTAACAGATAGGATTGTTTAAATGCAAAACACCAAAATCTGGTTTTTTCTCATTTAAATGGGGATAGTTGGATTTGATACAACGCCAAAGAAGCAATCATCAACGAGTTGGCACCCTTAGTGGATGGCTAGCTGCAAAAGGAAGTTTATGGGATTCCAAATTTATGAATGACTTAACCTTAGCTGCTTTTGCTGATCATTTGTACCAGGAAGCACAAATCCTGGCAGGTGCAAAAGTATCATCAGACTATAAATTTGCTATTACAATCTAGAATGCTCTTAGACCCTACCATAATTTGAACAGCGCCATAGTTTCAGAGCTGGCAAATCAGACTTCCACTTTCAAATGGTGGATTATATGAAAATACTAGGCTCAACGTTTCTTGCGCCTAACCAAACTTTTTAAGAGATACCAGCTGATGATGATCTGATTACAGTAATATAAAAACAAGAATATGGGAAAATTCAACAAATATTAAAATCAAATAAACAATGGGAAAGAAACCTGATGTGCAAAATTGGATAGATAAATGCAAAACTGCTGTCATAAATTTGGTGCGACTGGACTTTGCGCTGATGTTGGGGGAAAAAGCCATGAGAGAATTTTGTGATTTTAGTTTTGTCTCAAGATGAGAAAACTCTCTAGGATTTTATTAAAGGTTCAGTAGTCTAGATGTGGAACAAACTAGCGTTGCATTTAAAACTGTTCCACTTGATATCTGCTCAGATGTATTAAGTATTTCAGATTTGTTGTAGAGGAGCCAGAGAGGATCCACTGTATCAAGCTTTATTGTTAAATACAAATGCTGTCACAAGAGAAAGGTCAAAAATGAAGATAATTGATCCAGTGCTCATTAAGGAAGCCACTTGTCCCTATGATTGACAATTAATAGAAAAGGCTAAAACGCCAAGAAAGAAATCTTCTCCAGTCAAAGTCAAATAATGCCAATGTGTTTATACAATCTGAACAATTAAGGTATCATTTACATTGCTGTCAGCAGTATTAAATCAGATGTTAGGTATGGCAAATAATGCTGGTCCTCAAATAATGAAGAAAAGTGATTAATCTTTTTGATCACAATTGTCAATTGGCAATAAAGTCACTTATTAGATACCAGAAAGATCAAATGCCATCCTCTGATTGATAAAATTTAGAATAGTACTTGTCAAAATTAGTGACAAATTGGGAACAAATGGCCAATTATTGGGTAAATATTTTATCCCCCAAGTTGGCGAAAAGTATAAATATGCTGAGAAATATCACTGATGGTTGTATAGTGAATCAAATCCATATCAAGTTCTTGAAGTATTGATTTAAGAGAAGAATTATGAAAATATTATAAAGATAAGAAATTTAGAAAAAAAATTTAAAAATATATGAAAAATTGCATTTATTTTAAGATATCCTTAAAAAATTAGAAAAATTAATATTTTTCTATCTTCAGTTATATTTTGACGCAATTAAGAGAATTTGAAAGTGTTACCACCTTCTTTTGTCTTGTTGGAAGAAAAAGGATAAAATACTCAGAAGTAAAGAAGAGCACGAATAAGTGGTAGAACCAGATCATAGTGAAACTGGGTTACTGTGGAGATTTGTGAAGAAAGAGAAATTGAAGATCCATGCACACATTGTGGTGAGAAGCCCAAGCTTGGGAATACAGGCATTTAAGAATTTAAAAATGATATTGACTGAGAAGATTCTGGTATGGCTTGTAGACGTGAGAGCCTTGACTTGAGGAAAACAGGCTTTGAAGAATTTATAAGCAAGATTGTTTAAGTAATTCTGGTACAATACATAGCCACGAGATCCATCCTTGTTAAATCTCAACCTAGGGGAAAACAGGCGTTAAGGAGTTCCGTTAAAGAGATCAGCTGAAAACCCCTTGGGAAACCGTGATTTTGTGAGGCAGCAGTGAATATGAAAATGTTAAGAGGAACAGCGCTGCTTAGAATGGGCATGAGAAAATGTGTTGAGCAAGGAGAAAATTTAACTCTGCCAAAATTTATTCTAACCATGTTGGCCAAATTGTGACTATGGACTAAAGTGGCATCCACTTCCAGTTTATATTTTCACAGGATAATTTGGTCAATCAAGGGGATGTGTTAAAATTTGAAATGACCACATCAACCACAGTTATTAGATTATAATAAATTATATGTTTAACCACTAAGGTTCAATTTGTATTATGGTAACTTATACCAGATGAGGGATGTATCAAATATTGATAACTGCTACTTGGTTTAAAGCTTAATAGATATTAACTAATTTCAAGATTTGATTCTGCCAGATTACTAATGTTCTGTCAGGGATGACCCTTGACAATTTTTGCAATTGTTAAAACATTAGTTTATGTATTGATAAATCATATTCTTGCTCATAATGATCGGGATTTGTTTCTGGTCAATAAGGGTTTATTGGAAGTTGCTAAAGCATCAACAACGCTTTTATTGGCAGTAACTTGCAGGTTAGTTTAAAAGCAACACTACCTGCTATTAATTGATAAAAGGTCCTAATACCTAATAATGTTGATAGCTTAAAAGAATAATCTGCTGGGCTTATATAAAAAGAGTTGTACACGCACTTTATTAATCTAACTCAGGAGGGGTCGTGGCCTAGTTGGCAGCAGTATCTGACTAAGCGGATGAGTTATTCAACATATCATATGGCACCTAAGGGTTAAAATCTATTGGTGATGGATGATGTTCCCAATGGGGTGCCAACAGAAGAGTTGGGCGCCGAATTTTCCTATACAAATCCCTTACTTATTTTTGTTAACACAGACCTTACAAAGATAACTTAAATAGTATACAGTTAAATTGTTCTCCTAATAAGAGTTTGAGAAATAATTTTATCTTTATCTAGCTTTTATTGTTTTCAAGATCCCTTGCATCAAGAATGGATGAGAGAGGTTCCCTTATCGTCCAGAAGTTTACCAATTCTTGGATCTACAGTTGAAGAGATAGTCTACCCTTGTCTGGATTGTTTCCAAGTACCTTTATGTGGGTTGAAGGAAGGTTGTTAGTACTTAGCTTTAGAAGAAAAACTGAGCGGATTAATACACTTGGTTGTGAATAATTCACCTAGTAAAATGTTCTTCACACATTTATCAATGTACTCACATTTATTCATATTATTATCAACAATAGCTCAATAAACGCCTTAGCCTTGTTCAATAAGCCCTAAAAAGTTTACACCACTAAAATCTAGATTTCACAAGCATTTGATTTTCCTAAGTAGAGGCACATCCATTATTAAATAGGCGTCATCGTGCTATAAAGATCCTGTTATGTCATTACTAACAAGTTCATCACTATGCCAGCATTAATCTCCAATAAAATTTCACACTTTACTAAATCAGCCCCTTTTAGTGAATCATTTTGAAACTTGTAATGGTCTCATACCATCAGAAACCATTGGTGAAAAGTTTATCTTTGCGTTTTGACATCTTTTCAGTTCCCCCCAAAATCCTCAGAATAATTTTTTGGCCTCCTTTAGGAAAGTGATCTACCCTTTAAAAACATTTAACTTGGTCATCCCTTTGATGCTGAGGAAATAGATCTAAAAATCTGTCCTTATGCCAATATAACGCTCCTTTTATGGAAAACTTGAACCTCTTGAAAACTCCATCCATATTACCATCCTAGTTAGAGGAAAAAATTGGTCAATTCAGAAATATTCATCACCTTCCAGGCTTTGTGATCTTGGCACTTATGAGTCACCTCCAGATTTAGAAAAATCTAACCATGAGAAGAAGGATTTGGAATAAGTAGTGATCTAGGTGCTACCATGTTCCTTGGAAGGGTTCGCTAAGTGTATGGACATCATGGTAAGCACACGAGGATTGTTGCAAATGGTGCTGCAGTGCCAACTAAAAATACCAAAGGTACAGTTTGTACTTAATTAACAGGTATTCTGTATGATGACAGAACACTGAAAAACCAAATAGGACTACTCCTAAATCTATTGATTAATGTTAATATTGAATAAATTATTGCACAATGTAGTATCTAGTGCTGATAATGGCGGAAGGGCTCATGAAGATGTTTTTTAATAAATATGGCTTCAGCAACAACCAACTTTAAATCCAAAAAGATCTCTTGATACTAATAATTCCAACTTTATGAACTTATAAAAATTCTGTTTCTATTAATACTAAACATAAGAACATTGGGAGCTTGCATGAATGTTTGTATATGTAGTATATAACTAAAATCTGATAGCATCAGTTACTTACATGAGAAAAGGCAAATTTAATAAACTCATATCTATGAAGCATTTTCAGCGGAACAATAATCAAAGAGTGATAATTTTTAGCACTTCTTTGATTACTGAGGCTGTATGGTGAGGAAAACTGTAACAAATCAATAAATCATGGAGAAGCACCAGCTGGGAGGAGAGATACTAATTATAGCATAAAATACAATCTAAAATTGGTGATGGTGTCTGATAAGTGTAGAAAGCTACATCAAATCAAACCCTTGGCAAAAAGGTGATTTTGAGCAAAAGCTCTATCTTAATAATAGGTTAAATATAAAAGTTAAATAGATCAATATTTCATTCAGATGGTCGGTCAGACCAGATTAAGAAGGAATTTCCCTGGATAGTAGAAAAATACTAATTTTTAGAATAAATGCTGGTGTTGAAACCATGTCCTACACTATCCAGGGTTACAAAAAGCCCCCTAACATAAGCTTCCATCATTTCTTTTTTATACTAGCATCACCCCTCTTTCAATATTCTCCTTAATAATCACTTTTATGGTAGGGTTTTTGTAGTGATTCCTCTCAGCCACAAACTTCTCCTAAAGCTAGTCAAAACAATATATCATATCATCTAAAAACATCCCTTAAAAGATAATTATGTTATTAAGAGTTTCAAAAGAAGGATGTACATATTTTTAACAGATTATGATGAGATTTTATATGCAGTATAGGTCCTTATTTGCTTTGCCTAGAAAAACCTTATGGCTCCTAATTTTATTATAATCTTCTGGTTCTACAAATAGAGTGTTTTGGGCTCAATGTAATCTTAATAATATGTCATGTCATGCAACTGGTTGAGGTGGTTAAGTTAGTAAAATGCTTATATTAGTGGTCCCTATATTGAGCACAACAGTAAAAATTGGCCTATATATGCACAAAGGTATGAAAAGCCATTGTTACAACAGCATAGTAATATGAAAAACTATCTCTTCAGCAGGTGAGGGATATAGAAATGTCAACGAGTAAAGTAGAAACCTCTAGAAAGGTGCAGAGTCATAATGTTTGATATTATAAATGATTTGTTTTGCGTGCTAATCTTCTAATCTATTCCCTTTCATCCACTTGATATTGATTTTTATAGCATTAGCATCTCTCCAATAGATGCTCTGAAACTGCATCAATGTCATTGTCATTATAACATAGCATTCTTTAAAAGTAAAAGATTGGGTCATCTTCCCAATCACAGTATCAGAGCTAGTCCTTATTGAGTCATAATGACTAATAGGTTATAGATTTTAAATAAATATTCTCCACTTTACACCGTGGTTAACCACTTTTAACACCAAAAGCGGCGTTAAAATTGGGAGCTAGTAGCTACTCATCTAACCTCTGTAGTGGGCACCAATTGTTGGAACTTTAGGAGCTTGAACCTAAAATTGAGTTCCAATTATTGAAGTTCAGGATTTGTTTCCTCTCTTTGAATAATACTCGCTTCAGCACCCTTGTTCAACTTCACAGGTTCCTTGTATGTGAGTTATTTGACATGTTTATAATGTATATAATGGGCTATAGTAGAGGAAGGATACTATTCTAGTTGAGTTGAGTGCCAAAATAGTGTTTAGGTCCAACGCCAACCTAGTGATTGTCCTAATATTGACTTCTTCTGAAATGGTAGGGACTTCTTACCTACTCTGTCTGATAGTATTTAACCTAGTATAAGATTCAGAGGTTCTTCTTCCTTATCTTCATGCAGAGTTCACTGAGATAGCAATAATTTAGACAAGAGAATTTCTTCTCCTTCAATAACTCTAATCACAAGAGCAAAAACTATCTAATTAATAGAAGTATTCTAACTCTTAATTTAACCTTCTTTATTATATAGAGTCAAGGGGAATTTAGAGGGAATTCGGAGCAAAACTCTTTGGTTGGCACCCCAATTGGGAATGGCAGCCATTACAGATGAATTAACCCTCCAATTTTGTGCAAAACAATGATCTTTCACAATAGTTTAACTGAGCTCTCACCTACTTGACTACAACCTTCTTGAGTTGAAATGAAGAATATGTCCCAATGTCTTTGCTCAACTCCCATTGAAATTACCTTATCTGGTAAAAGCCTTTTTAGGTAAAAAGACATAAACCCATAAACAGCAGATTGTGATCCAGAAAAGACTAACCTGAAAGTCGCTCTCTGATAGCCAGCATTTCTCGCCAGCAACTCAATATCCATTTAGTCAATTGGCAACTGAACCTGATCAAATCCAAGTCAATTAAGTTATTGATAATAAAAACGACTCCCAAATTACTTATTTATTGTAAAGGATTGGCAAAATTCTATCTGAATTAGAGAATCAAATGTTTCAGCTGAAGGGAATTAAACCCTATCTGACAAAATATTCCAAACACTCATCAGGGATAAATCCTGACAAAAATCACAGCCTTCTGACATCATGAATCAACCACAACTTATGCAGTCGACTATTGCTCCCCTAATGCTTCCAAATTTCGGGGATAAACCTGATCCATGCATTGAGCAAATTATATAGACTGAAATGAACATCCAGCCACAGAATCTCCAATTGGTAACAAATATAGATCTTAGCTTTAAAAGCTTTTATAGGTAGTGAGAAAAACTCCCTGAACTCCCATGTAGTTTTATTCTAAGCATATAAAGATTACTCACTTATTTGCCAATTTTGGATGCAAATTAACCTACCTCTTTTTCTGAGAGATGACATATATTTATGATTTACCACTCAAAGCAAAGTATCCTGAGAGAAGAATTTTAGACCAAGAAAAGTAAAACGTTTAATTTAACAACCAGAAACTCTGGGTCCCCTGGCCTCAAAAAAAATAAGGGTTAAATGGTATCAACCCCCATGGTCCTGAAAAAACTGGTGCTCCCTTCCAGGACTACCCAGAGTCACAATGATAATATAAGATAAATATACAATATACAGTAAAAATTTGGCTTTGGAAAATGCCGCAGATCATGAAGCCGCCTTTCACAGATACTTGGCAATTAATATGCACAGAGGAGATACAGCGGCGACCTGTAACATTATATATCCCTCAATGTTGTAAGTGAACCTCCACGCTTCGTCTGCAGTGCAATATCACTGACACTTATCAGACTTTTCCAAAGCCCTCCAGCTCCTCTTATCTGAGCCTTTGTCCCTGGAGGCCGAGCTAATAGAAGGCGGAATCTTGCAGTACTGGATCCTATGATGATATTGGCCAAAAGTTCTTTGATTGATGTAGATCAGGTTAAGCTAATGTATGGAACGCTATCTGCGTCACTTTGTACATCCCACCTTGTACCATCTACTCCAAGTAACCAAGTTCCATTATCAGGAATTACTCCACTATTTTCATTATTAAAGACAATACATTTGCAGCTCCTCCAATTCTACCAATCTGCCTTCCAGTTCAGCATTATAAACTAGAACGCTATATTGGAAATTTGGCAGTTTATTAACGAGATACAAGACATTTTAACACGTCTGGATCAGAAATCATGAGTTTCGTTCAAAATGGAACTCGCTAAATGTTATATAACTAGAGGTTGTAATTCATAATTAGGTCATAGTTGTACCCTTGAGTTATAAAATGAAGTTGGTAACTTTATCATCTCTGTGGATGAACGACTCCAGTTATTGTAGGACCTAATCTATGAAGTGCTTGATGGCAAGAATAGCCTCCTTCTTCAGGGCCACAAGGTGTGCCTGATGAGCGCGGACTCCCCAAGTGATGATGGGTATGATGGTCAACAGGGACCCCATAGTCTTGATGGACAGGATGGTGAACAAGGACCCCCTGGTCATGATGGGAAGAATGTTGGATGGGGCCCCCTGGGCCAAGAGGACCTCCTGGACTTAGTGCTGACCCAGGAATCCCTGACAAACGCCTACAGGATTTAATTCAGAAAGTTATGAACCTTGATGTTCAATTAGGATGTGCCACCCAAGGAGCCCACATCTCTTGAGATGGAGTTCCCTCTCCTCTGAAATTTCCATAACCGCTCATTATGAACGCCTTGGGATCTTAGTAGCCCTACCTGCTGTGGTATGTGGTTGATCAAAAAGTGCTCGCCACTGAGCAACATCAACTTGAACTCTGAGATGCCACTAATGAGTTAAAAAATGAAATGCAGTAATTAAACCAACTTGTCACCATGAAATTGGCTCTTTGTGCCACTCATTTTTGAGTAGATCTAGTAATCAAAAGTATTAGTGACCTATGAAATCAAGTGGATGCGCTTCATCCTTGAGAGTATTTCTGAGATGCCACTTCTTTGTTAGGTGAAAGTGCGGTCATAGTGTCAGTTCATGTTGTTTGGCCATCCAAACCCCCCAAGTGGTACGTTTAAACCCTCGTTCAAGGAAAAGTATGTCATTAGAGAGGGGAGTATCTTATTTTTATTATGTTTATATTAAAGCTCTATGAAAGAGGCGACTGTTAACCAATGGCTCAAACACCTGACAAAATGTCTTAGTCGCATGTCTCAAAACATTATGGTCACTCTTCTAATTCATTTCCATACGTGGATTGAAGCCAAGACTGCCTTCCTTCAGTAATTTGGGAGTGTATAACCTATTTAACCAAAAACAAAGCTTTATGGGAATAAGCCTAAATTGGGGAGAGCTGATCAATGAGTTAACGCATCATTCTTACCTCAAGGCTCAAACGTTAGTTGCAGAGAATTATCTTACATTAGATGATGCTATCACCGCTTCACTTTTGGCATTTAAAGATGTGCCTAATATTATACTTTATCTAAAAGCGGTGAAATCCAACTTGACGTCCCTCCTCCACATTAAAAAAAGCTATTTTTAAAATCCCTGCTGAACTACACAAACCTACTGGGCAACCTTGTTTTAACAACATTAAGCCCCAGCTCCAAAGGTTTTTACACCCTCAATTCTCTACACCTGAATTATTCTGCACCCATTGCAAGAGAACCAACCACACTGTAGACTTTTATTGCATCCTTCAACATAAGTAAGCAAAAGATCAGTCAGTATAGGGCAGGAGGCTCCATATGCTGTTGGCAATCAAGTGCCTCTAGACCCTTGTTCTAGATCTAGCTCTATTCCCAGCACCTCAAGATGTTTTGTGTTAGCTGCGCCTGCAGAAGTTGATGTACCTTTTTTATCCAAGAAAAAAAGATCTCTAGTTTTACTAATTTTTTGTTGGTCTGTTACCCAAACAAATTTAGCAGTCAGCTCCTCTATGGAAATCAAGTATTAACAGATAAAACTTTCAAACACATGAACAGCTCCAAGCTTAGCCAAAGCAGAATCCTTCAATTGCTTCACTACAAATCCCTAATGACAGTTTACTAGCTGTTGATTCACGGTTTGGATCTTTGGTGGTTCAAGTAGAGCTAGTCGTACATAAGGTTAAAGTCCTGACAATAATTGACACCAGTTCTGAGGTTAACATTATTTCTTTATGACTTATCCAGAAAATAAAAATGGCTCTGGACTTGATTCACAAAGCTGAATATGGGAAGCCAGTAATCAGTCAACTGAGGCGATAGGAGCATATCCTGTCTTACCCCTCCAATTTGGGAAACATTTAATTAATTTTCCCGCCATTGCATTAAAAAATGGTAATTATGAGTTGCTTATTGGGGTCCAACTGATGCGGGAGTTTAACTGCATATCAACCACAAAGAAAAATAACTGCCCCTACTAGGGTATCAGATCCTATAAAAGTTTGAACTCCTCGTCAAAAGTAAAGAAGTCCCAAAAACAGGGACATGCTTCTTTGAATATCCGTCCTCCATTTGTGAGATTGAATATCAAGTCTTAGGGGAAAAACTGAGTTACCTCTGGAGGCTGTAGATGCCAAAGACAGGATCTCTCTATATGCCCCTCATCCTATCATAATACCTTCTGGATTACAAGTTATTGTGGATATGGGATCAAAAGTCTCACCCCTCCTTTTTAAATTTTATAGTAAAGCGGACAAACAAACACTTTCAATCAAAGAAGTGTTGACCTGTCCAGGGATTTTGGATCCTACTTAAAGGAAATCTTTTTCTATCTTTTTAGGTACTTAATAAATGTAACCTTACAGGTACATTGTTATACCCCTATCATTTATGTAAAACTATTTCCTATTGATAATATTGCCCACGTGAGCTGTTCTAGCTTTTTACAAGGTTTAGGATTATACCCTACCCACCTAGCTCTGGTCTAAAGTAGAATTGGAGACAACCTCACCCCTAACGAACACCAGAACGTCAAAGACCTCCTTGAGGAGTATGACAATATTTTTCCTCAGGACCAAGTGACTACAGGAAAATGTCTGGGTAATTCATTAAATCAAGACTAAGGCTCACCTCTGTTCAAATCCTGGCCATACCGAAAATCTAAAGTTGAGGTAGCTCAAGTGGCCTTAGAGTTACAGTAACTGTTGGAGGCTGGGTACTATTGCCGTCTAAAAGCCCATGGGCTTCCCACTCCTATTAATTCAAAAGAATGGTGGCAGCCGTGTTTTCATTAATTCTCACCGCCTCAATTCTATTACACAAAAGGATAGCTATCCTCTGCCATGTATAGATGATTTCTTACGCTTGATGTTGGGACACCACTAAATCTTGGCTATGGATCTTGCCAGCAGGTACTACAAGTTGATTTGTTACCAGAGAATTTTGAAATTTTCTCTCGCCTTAAGTGAAGGACTATTTGAGCCCACTCAAATGCCGCAGGGGCTATGTAACGCTCCTGCTACCTTCTAACGCGCCATGGACGGACTTAGGAGATTTAAAACACTTCTGTGTGCTAGTTTATCTCAACAATATTACCATTTTCGAGAATCATCACCAAGCACCTAGATCACCTCAGGCAATTCTTTCAGAGGTTATAGCAATTTTTATTAAAACTAAAGCGATCAAAATGCTCCTTTTTATGTTTGAAATAGAATTTTTGGGCCATAAGGTAAATAAAGCCGGGATATCCCAATGGACAAGATGTTTCTGGCCATTGCTAGGATGTCATTCTAAATACCTACGAGATGTACAATTTTTTAAGAATGGTGTGATATTATTGCCAGTTTATTCCCCTCCTGCTGACACCTATGATCCTATAGTGTACTAGTAAAGAAAGGGATACCCTTCCAGTGGTTAAAAGAGCAATAGCAGGCCTTTGACCTGCTAAACGTCTCTCTCTCCCACTCTCCAGTACTTATTAATCAAAATTTTGATAAACCCTTTCTCCTCTTTACCAATGCTAGCAATATAACCATTAGAGCTATACTATCTCAGCACAACAAAAACTTAGTGGACCATCCTATCACCTGCTATAGCAATTCCTTAAACAGACCCAAACGCAACTATAGCGTTACAGAACGCGAATGCTTAGTGGTACTACTGGTTATTGGTATTTCCAACCTTATTTATATTGGAAACATTTCACCATGATTACTGACCATGCTTCCTTGTGATAGCTACAGCAAATGAAGGACCCCAACAGGAGATTAGACTGATGGGTATTAAAACTTCAAAACTACAGCTATTCCATCATCCATAGACCAGGGCCCACACACCAAAATGTGGATTGCCTATCCCAGCTTCCCATATTAAATTAACTGACCCTGAATAAGATCAACTCTATGACCTCTTAACACACTTGAATTTAGGAAGGATGAATCCTCGACCCTTAAAGGAATTAGTAAAAAATGGCGAATCTTCAAGTAAAAAATGGTTTATCGTACAAAATTGTGTCCAAAAATGGGCCCTATGTATAACCTTCAAAATTGAACTGACGCAATATGGGAAGGAAATTGGAAATTCAGCCACAGGGATTTTTGGAAACCCTATTAGTGGCTTAAAGCACAATGTTACAGGAAGGAATGCTTTTTATAATCTAAGATGTATTAGAGTCCTGCCTGATATGCAAAAGTCAGGACGGACCTAATCATCAATCTCAACATATAGTGGTTACATCCTGTGAACCCTTCCATACTATTAGCATTAATGTTGTGTGACCTTTCCTCGAGCCTTTGAATGTCATTGGTTCCTCCTCCTAATAGTGGATCATTTAACTTAGTGGATTGAAGCTGTATCACTACCCTCCGCTTTAGCAAAAGCTACCGCCACGTTTCTTATATAATTGGATTATCACTCAGCATGGGTGCCCTAGAAAAATTCTTCCCAACAATGGGAAAAACTTCCAATTGTTTCTGGTAAAAGATTTAGCTAAACTGAACAGATCCACTCAGGTATTCTCTACCCCTACCATCCTGCAACTAATGGAATTGTGGAGCGGGAAAATGGTACTCTGACTGCAACCTTCCAGAAATTGGCTATGACTGACCCCCTTCATTTGCCCCAATAAGTCCCTAGTCAATTCTGGCCTATAGAGTTAGATATCATCAGATAAATAAGATGTTGCCATTCCAAGTGTTATACAGAAGAAAACCCCAGCTGCCTTTTAAAGTGCAGGCTATGCTTGTTCAATCCTCCCCCCAAAGCCCATGAAGTCACTACGCAAAGTATTGACAATGAAAGTATCTAACTTCAGGTCCAGCTTCCAAAAACTATATGATACAACTAGTAGAAAACTAATCAGTTTAAGGACAATAATGACCCCCTGCACACCTTCCAACTGGGTGACCTTGTCCTTTTCTACCATCATCATCCTTGAGGTCACAACATCAAATTGGACACCAACAGGTTGGGGCCCTAGAAAGTCATTTATAAGTGGTGCAACAAAAAACTCAATCGACAAAGCCATTCAGGGTACTATAGTAAATTGCATACATAGTCATTTTCTCCATCCATTTTCCCCCTACGCAAGATCTAGAGGGGGGCGTTGTCAGGATTCCTATCAAAATTGGAGATTCAGATGTTTCAGCCAAAGGGAATTTTCCCCAATCCAACGAAATAGCCCAAGCACTTATTGCAGAAAATCCCCTAAGAAAATCACAGCCTTCTGACATCATGGATCAACCACAACTTATGCAGTTGATTATTGCTCCCCTGAAGCTTCCAGATATTGGGGTTCAAACCTGATCCATGCGATGAGCAAATCCTATATGAAAAAATGACTATCCTGCTGCAGTATCCACAATTGGTAATAGATATAGTTATTAGCTTGGAAAGCTAAGAGATTTACTGAGAAAACCTTTCTGAACTCCAATATAGTTTTATTTTAAGCAAATAAAGATTACTCTCTTCTTTGGCTTTTAAGTCAAATTGCAAAACCTCTTTTAACTTAGGAAAAAAATATATTTAGAATTTACCACCCAAGTCATAATATCCTGAGTGAAGACTTTTAGACCAAGAAAAGTAAAACGTCTAATCCAATACTCATGTGCTTTGGGTCCCCTAGCCAAAAAAATTAAAAAATATGTGGTGTCAACCCCTGTGATCCTGATGTCAGACATTCTCCTTTTTGACTTGAGGAGAAGAATGTTGGAAGTATTAGTGCTCCCAAATCTGCTATTATAATTGGCCCATCTCCTGTCCAATTATCAAATAATATTGTAGATATCAATGATATGAGTACCCATGGCGAAAAGACCCTGGCAGCTTCTCAGTGGAATCCTAACCATCAGAAAAATATATGGTTTATCATAAAAATTGGCTTATAAAGGTAAATACTAATAAATAGGATTACTCCAACTTCTTTGTCAAATTTGAGGATTTCAATATCACATGGATCTGAACCTCTGTGAGGCGAGAAGATTTTACCCATCGATGATTGGGTGTGAGTTAACCAATCATTACCAACTGAGTCTAATCACCGCTGAGGTGCAAAGATTTTACTCAATAATGATAGGGTAAAGATTAGCCAATCATACCATCTGATTCCAACCACCGCCAAATTACCCAATCATTACCACCTGAGTCTGACCACCACCAAGGTGAAAAGATTTTAATTGCTGATGATTGGATACAATTCATCAAATTGTTACTGCATGGGTCAGTTTTGCCTCAAAAATTTTATCTTCAATCTGATAGGTCAAAAGCCTATATTACCTAATTTAGATAACTGAGCTTTACATTCTTTTGCCTTAAATATTAATGGTCTCAAAATCTGAACAAGTTTAAATAGGAAAAACTAGTATCAAGAAAAGGACCTTTTCCTGGTTTTTCCCGCTTTAAATAATAAAAAACATAAAAACCATAATAAAACATTATTTTATATTTTTATTAAAAAGTAAGATTCTCACTCTGAGAAATTATTTGTGGCATCCATTCGCGGATCCCACAAACTGGTGCTCACTACAGGGGTCAAATCCCCTGAATACTTCAATAAAGTATCAAGGCAATGGAGGCTGTCAACGTGAGCAGCTCTCCTGAATTACAATTAGTTGCTCTCGAGGAGCAACTAGCCAGCTCTTTCTCCCATCTCAAAGAGCTAGAGTAACGGCCGTTCAAACTACCCATAAAGGATAGATTCATCCCGGGTTAAGGGAGCATTGCTTCCTTTCTATACATTTATGAAGCTGCAATGGATGGCGCCACTGACAAACAGAAAGTTCAGTACTTCCTTCCCTGTTTAAACCGCAAAGCCCAAGAGCTGATCGTTCCTCACCTAGATCCTTAGCACATCTGGCCAGATGTAAAGAAGGCCCTTTTAGCTGAATTTGGATCCAAGCAGAGCTTATACAGGGAAAAACAGGCTTTCTTGCGCCTTACCATGTATGGGGGTGAATCCCTCTTTAGTTTTGCTGAGCAGTACCTCACTGCTCAAAGGTTGGCTACATCTAACCTGCTTACCCTGGATGACGCTATCGCCGCCATCTTAACAGGGTTAACTTCACAACCCTCTCTCACCAGGCACATTGTATTGGTGATACGCCACTTTACAACCTGCTGAGATATAAAAGAGGCTTTGTTAGACGTCGCTATATCCCTTTAGGTGAGCTGCAGCCTATTGAACCGTTGGAGGCGAGGCCATCTGTGCTAATTCTCCCTGCCAAACCTGCAACTTTGGTGCGACTTAAAGTGGAGATCCCTACTGTGGTTTCCCCTTCAGCTCCGTCAATAGGTGCGCGCTTTAAGGGTATATCCTCCAGAACTACTGGGGTTGAAAAATGCCAGTTAAAGCAAAGCTAATTACCCCACCTCTCGTGGCTGTCTCCCCCATTTTCAATTACAACTTTGCCCATGGTTGAAAATACCCCTGAGGTCAACTCTGAGGGGGTTACAATAACGTTGGGTACTATTTGTTGGGCGCTCCCGCGGAAGTGGAGGTCCCTGATCACCTAAACGCTGGAGGAGTAGATGAAGCCACCATACCTGAGGACACTTACCTCTATCAAGTTCCAGGGGAACCAATCAATATCAATACTGCCAGTGACACCGATGAGGTGTTGTCTCGCCTCATTCGCCCTATACAGCATGGCCATACCATGAAGTCCATCAAGGGAAATAACCCCAAGACCACAGGCAAATTAGCCTTTAACCTCCATCTTAAGGAGGTCTTAGCGCTATTGCCCACTTCTGAGAGGATACTCACTAAGGTCAAAGTGGTCATCCAAAAATTTTGGGTGATGGCTATCTTAGATACCGGCTCCCCAGTGAACATCATCTCCTCCAAGTTGATGAAAAAGATCCAACTTGCACCTGACTTGGAGTACAACCAAGACTTTGGAACCGCCAGTCCTAATAACACCTGTGCCCTAGGTGCTTACTCGGCCCTTCCCATTTTTATTGAGAAGCTTATTCTATTGGCCCCCGCAGTGGCTTTGGATAATAATGATTATGAGATGCTTATAGGTACTCAGTTTATGATTGAGTATGAAGGCATCATCGACATGAGGCAAGGGACCCTATCTTTAATGAACTATGACGTTCCATTAGTTTTATCCAACGAAGAACACCCCTCTTCCACTTTGCCTTATGTCACCTCCAGGCGCAACACTAAGAAATCGCACAATACAGTGGAGGCCAGCAATGGTGAACAACAAGTGGTTGACTCAAAAGTCACATCCCAAAACCCCATTAGTCTCTTATTTGAGGCCGGCTTCAAAGGAAAAGTTCAGGATCCCAAAGTACAGTCCAAAAAAGAGAAGTCTACCTCTAAGGCCGCGGAGGCAGCTGTTACTCGTCCCAAGGCTCAAGAGAATCATTCTTCCAAGGATGCTACCCCTTGCAAACCTCGGTCTAAACCTTTGCACACTGGGGATTATAATTATATGTTGGAAAGTCTAGTCAAGCTAAACTAGTGACTAAAAAGGCCAAGCTACCAATGAGCTCCGAGCTCCTCTACCTTCCTACCAAGTGTCAGATAGGATTCTATATTACCGCAATTGCATAACTCCCCAAAATGGTAAAGTTGGATCAAACTGGGAGGGGCCATTTATCATCATGCATAAGAGAGGAGATGAGTATTCCATAAAATCTTTGGCTACAAGAATTATCATAATCTGGGTACATGGCTGCTTCCTTCGACCCTACAACCCTTCCAACATTCTTGAGGGGGGGCAATGTCAGACATTCTCCTTTTTGACTTAAGAAAAAGAATGTTGGAAGTATTAGTGCTCCCAAATCTTGTATTATGATTGGCCCATCTCCTGCCCAATCATCAAATAATATTGTAGATATCAATCATATGAGTACCCACGGCTAAAAGACCCTGGCGGATTCTCAGTGGAATCCTAACCATCTGAAAAATATGGTTTATCATAAAAATCGGTTTAAAAAGGTAAATACTAATAATAGGATTACTCTGACTTCTCGGTCAAATTTGAGGAGTTTAATATCACATGGATCTGAACCTCCATGAGGTGAGAAGATTTTACCCATCGATGATTGGGTGTGAGTTAATCAATCATTACCAACTGAGTCTAATCACCGCCGAGGTTCAAAGATTTTACTCAATGATGATAGGGTAAAAATTAGCCATTCAGTACCATCCAAGTACAACCACTGCCAAATTACCCAATCATTACCATCTGAGTCTGACCACCACCGAGGTGAAAAGATTTCACTTGCTGATGATTAATACAATTTATCAAATTGTTACTGCATGGGTCAGTTTTGCCTCAAAAATTTTATCTTCAATCTGATAGGCCAAAAGCCTTTTTACCTAATTTATATAACTGAGCTTTACATTCTTTTGCCTCAAATATCGATGGTCTTAAAATCTGAACTAGTTTAAATAGGAAAAACTAGTATTGAGAAAAGGACCTTTTCCTGGTTTTGCCCGCTTAAAATAATAAAAAACATAAAAACCATAATAAAACATTATTTTATATTTTTATTAAATAGTAAGATTCTCACTCTGAGAAATTATTTGTGGCATCCATTGGCGGATCCCACACCTGACAAGGATCATCCCAATGAAACACTCATCAATCTGGAAAAATCATAATCTGAAAGATCAATATATAATTTTAAATTTTAATTTATTGCGAGGAAGGCCGACCATGGGATGGACACTTCTGAACTTGACCCAAACAAGAAAAACTTAGAACAGGGAAGGCACCCCAGAGAAGCAATGCTATCTCTTGTTGCCAGCGGGAACGCCACTATGGGGAGGGGGAGGGAACGTGTGAAGGGGCCATAGCCACAATTGAACACGTGTGGAGGAAAGAGTCTGATTTGATGAACCAAACTGGGAACCAGGAGGAGACCAGCTGTTGGCGACGCGGTGGGAGGTATCCAAACATCCATGCCTGAAAGTGGTCCACCAAATGAGACCAGAATCCGTGGACAGCTTCTGGGAGGGTGGGGGTGGAGCCTACGATGGCATCCAAGAAAATCATGTGTGGATAGTCCACATGGCGATTGCAACCACCAGAGCACGGAAAAGGGTGGAAGGGGGGAGGCCATTGATAAAGCAAACATATCTCTTGACAGACTGAAGGGATGTGTTTGATCCTGGCCCAGCAGACGTTGAACTTCGCGCCATATCACTTTAGAGGTAGGACACTTCTCCAGGCGGTGGAACTGCGTTCCATACTGGCCACACACGACACTGGATGAGTGTAAAGCGTTAGAGCACTCAGCTGTATGGTACACCCGCCTCAGGCAGCACCACACATGGGAACGGATTTGAGGCTGCAACAGAGGATTGTGTGCATATTTCCTGATAATTTTTTAAGTCTCAATGGAGTAAGAGATGTCCATCATGTCCAGGTAGTCCACCCTGGATAGGACATGGGGCCGTGTGGGGGATCACGCCATATTGGATGGGTAGCCCCTGTACCTCTTGTGTGAACTGAGGAGAGGGGTGGCCTCTCTGGGTTGTGTGTCTGCTAATACAAATTCTCCACTCGGCGCTCCGCATGGAGAGGAGGATACGTTTGTAGTGGGTTTTAGTCCCGTGAGGACCTGTGGCTGATGGGTGTGAAGCCAGGTATTTCATCAGGGAGTGAGGGTTCGATGGATTGTTGAGGCCCAAGGCGCGGGAGAAGTTGGAGTGGGCCGCGCAGGACCAGCGTTGGGAGGGGAGCGTAGGGGCAGTGACAGCCGCAATTCAGGTGCCCAAGATCTTGGCAGCATGGGCTTTGAAGTCAATTAGGCCCATGCTTCCATGATGATGAGGGCCAAACATGACCTCTAGCCGTACTGGTGGAGGGCGGCCTGACCAAAGCCATCCTTGCAGCAAAGCATACAGGGATTTGAAAAAACTTGGGGAGAAGGGGATGGCGTAGGCTCCAAACCAGACTTTGGAGAGGAGCATAGAGTTGGCTAAAACAACCCTGCCAGTAAGGGAGGTAGGGTGGGCTCTGAGGGAGGCGATGCGCTTTGTCACGTTATCTAGAATATGACTCTCCATTACTGCTGATGCGTACCCGCCTGCCTCCACCCACACGCCCAGATGGCGGACCAGCCCTATGGTGGGGCGTGGCATGAAGTGGAGCACCAGTGGGGCGGTTTGGATTGAGCAGGGAGGGCGAGCACGTGTGCAAGCAGATGGGCCGGGCTGGGCACTGGTTGGTGGGGCCCAGCAGGTTTGAGACCGACCAAGGAGGATTATTTTGGTTTTGGAAGCGTTCAGTGCAGCGTTACTTACCCGGGAATATTCCTGGATGAGAGCTTCAAGTGCGCGTGCATCTTTATTATTAGACACCCCAACCACACAGTCATCTGCAAACGCCATCATCTTGACTGGGGCTTGGCCTGGTACATGGACCCCAGTGAGTTGGGCATTCATGTTTCGAAGTAGTGAGTCAAGGCTGAAGTTGTATAAGAGGGGGCTAAGGGGGTCCCCTTGTCGCAAGCCCCTTTGAGGGCGGACTACTTCCGTTAGGAAGCCAGGGCCACGTACTGCCATTGTTGCAGATTCCGTGAGCAGCATCACCCAGTTGATGAAGAGAGGGGGTAAGCAGAATTGATGGAGGCAGGCCCTGAGGTATTCTCAGTTTACTCTATCATAGGCCTTCTGTTGGTTCAAAAATACAAGTGCCCCAGAGGCTGTGGACTGGGATGCATTAGCCACAGAGTGCACGTTGTCCCAAATCGACCTTCTGGGTATGAAACCAAATTATTCTTGGGAGATGGTGGCAGATGCTACAATCCCTAAACGGTTATCCATGATTTTTGTTAAAATTTTTGTATCCGTGCTAGTTAAAGAAATGGGGCGCCATTTGGCCTAGTCTAGCTTGTCCCCTTTCTTGAAGAGTGTGATGGTGAAGGCCTCTTGTCCTCCTGGTAGGAGGCGCGTTTCCAGAAGGCTCTGGTTAAGTGAGGCAAGCAGTAATGGGGATATATATTTGAAGTACTTTTTATAGAATTCATAATGAATGCCATCTGGGCCTGGGCATTTCCAGTTTGGTGCACCGTGGATGGCTATCCATAATTCATTTGGAGTAATAAAATTCATTATTTCTGAGTATCGGGAAATGGTGCAGATGTGGTCTCATTCAAGAAATTCCACCACTTTGGCCGGCTGAATTGGATCAGATTGGTATAACTCAGAGTAATACTTTTGTGTTTCGATTGCCACTTTGGCTGGCATATCCGCGATGGAATCATCCTATCTTCGCACCTGTGTGCAGGCCACACTCTGGCGTGGTGCAAAAAAAAATTCTAAAAAAAATATGCGGTGCACTTGTATCCCTCTGTAATATGTTTGGCCCTGTACTGAACACAAACCCGATGTTTGTGTTGCCTTTCAAGCGCGTTGAGGTGGGCGGCTGCCTCCGCCCACTTCTGGCCCCATGCAGGGCTGTATCCTGTAGCTGGGATGTTGGACTCCAGGTGTGCTAACTCTTCCAGAGCGCGCGAAATGACAGCCGATGTGGCTTGTGAGCATCTGGAGGAGAGGTGGCAAGAATGGCGGATGGTATCCTCTTTGAAGGCTGCCCATGTGGAGATGGGGTCCATGAAAAATGGTGCAACAAACTCTTTTTCCAAAGTTGCTGATTCCACCCAATTGAAAAATCCTGGCGACGCAAGTTTGGGGGGGCAGAGTTTGAACCACTGTGGGGCCTTAGCTACTGTGACAGGTAGGTGGTAGGTTATCGAGACCAGTTGGCTGCCATAGAATTCAATTTTCATTGTTTTGAAGTGGGAAATGTGAGGTTGGAATTTTGCTGGTGTAAGGATAAGGTTGATGCGGGACATGGACCTTAATTGGCCGTTGTAGATGTGGGGGCACATCATGTTTTTGAGCAGCGGGGCTTGCTGCAGCAGCACATCCATTAACCCAAGTGTGGCCTTTAGAACACAAAGTTCTATGTGACCCTGGGGGGCGTGGGAGGAGGAAGGCCAATGGTCCGTTGATGTGTTTAGCCAACAGTTCATGTCGCTGACTACAAAAGGGTCTGGGGGTAATGGGAGGGATTTGGCTGATGAGAAAAATTCCCGAAGCTCTCATGCACAGGTTGGGGCATAGATGTTGACAATAGCATGTGCCACATCGGCCCATGAGAAAGTGACAATAAGGACTCAGCCATTGAGGAAGGATTCTGATGATAAAAATTTGAAAAAATTGCTTCTCTGAACTAGCACCCCACAGTGCTCTGACCAAAAGGATAGGGATGGGAGGAGCATTGTTTTCCAAGCTTCCTTGGAACCTTGCAGACAGTGGGACTCCTGGATGGCCAGGATATCCATGGGTAAATTTTGTTGTAAAAAACTCAGTTTCCTAGCCCAGGACGGTGAAGCCTTGAGTCCGGCGATATTCAATGTTTCTAAAGTGAAGGTTTCCCCCATTGCACTTTAGGTGTGAGGGGGTGGGCACCCGGGCCCACTAGCCTCCTCTAGATCCCCATGGGCCTTCACGGCAGTGTGGGTGTTTGCAGCAATGCTATCAGTAGCTTTGTTGATTTTTGCAGAAAGGTTTGCATTGGCTTTTGCCTTTGCTTTTTGTTTTCCTAATGCTGAACAAATTTTTTGCGGTGCAGATGAGTTCGTTGCACCAATGAGCAGGTCAAAAGAATTTTCAGGTAGGTTGGAGCCCAAGTCAGTTTTGACCAGAGCTTGGTTAAAAAGATTGGGTGAAATCGAGTCACCCATCAGATCCTCAGATTGGGTGGCCCAATTTGGCATGGGCTTCCCAATCTGATTGGTTGATGGATTCCCAAGTTGCTTCCGCTGCGAAGGTTTTGATGTCCTCCTGGCGTTGGGAGTGTGGGATAGCTGTGGTGATTTTGGCCGCCTCCTTGGCCGTGGCCCTGCGGGCCTGCTTGGCCTTCTTCAGCTCTTACAGGAAGATAGGTTTTACCAGTAGGTAGCAACCTTGTGCTCCCCACGGGAAAGCCTCTTTGGTGCTTGCGGTTGGTTCATAGTGCGCCTCTCCGCTGGCCATGGCCGCCAAGGGGTGCTCTTGGAATGTGATGCCCTCCTTGGTGGGGCATGCATGTGCCTTATGGCTGAATGTGTCACAGTGAGTGCAGATGGGGGGTGCGCTGTCCACAGTTACCCGGAAAGGGTGGGTGGTATGCCCTTCAATTTCGATATATGTGGAGTGCAGGATATGGGTTAGGTTCTTTGCAATCTCCTCAGTTGGGGTCTGAACTGCAATGGCTTTGCTGGTGCACAGGTGTGGCGTCAGCATAAAGCATTGCATTTTGAAAGATTGTATTTCGCCATGGATGGTGAGACTATCTTTCAGGTGTTGCTCCAAATCGGCACGTTTTACCATAGTAGGCAAAAAGTCAAATGTGAGGAAAATTTAGATGGATTTTGTCCATCTGGTGCGTTTGGTTTCAATGACCCGTTGCCCTTTGGGGAGGTCAATCACTACATGCACCGCAGCAGCCTCATCTGCTGCCTCCTTGTTTTCAAAACCTAGGTCCATTCAACCGCGTGATATGGAGTGAGGTGCGACGTACACCACGGTTGGGAAAAAAGTGTGTACCTCCCCACAAAATTTTTCCCATAAGGCTGTTTTTTGGATGTCCAGAAACACGTGGACTCCATATTCCACTGACGAGAGTGGCTGGGAGTGCGGCGTGTTGATGTACTGGTTGCATCATGCTTGCCAAATGAGGTTTTTTGGGGAAATAGTGACCGCCAGTTTTTTAAAAAGAATTTCTATTCTGCTGGTTTCTCCGGGGCGTTTTTGAACGTTTGAGGCTGCGGGCCTACCACCTGCTCCTCTTACCTTACTTGCCCAACTGCTCCCTGACATGGGCGCAGATTAATCTCCTCTGTGAGATTATCAAACTAGATTCAGTCTTGAATTGAATAGGTTGCAAAAGTGATTGCAACTAGAGAGAAAAAGTGCTAAGATCAATATATAATTGCTTGGATAATTCTACAAAAATTAGTTATTGTAAAGAAAATTAATATCTCTGACATCCACCGGCAGGATGAATCCCCTAGTGGACCAGCAGATAAGTTATAATTGTTGAAGCTGGGTAATATGGGCAAAAATACCAACACATCCCCAGTTGACAAGATTATCTAAAAAAAGTATTCAAGGTGGGTCGACCTTGGGACAAATATTACACTGAGAATTTTTATAGCCAGTACAAGTTTCAAACTTAAAACCTGTACTAGGGGTGGAAGCAGTTTTGCCCGCTTAGCTAACCACCCTTGACAAGATTATCTAGTGATGAAGATTTTCTGGGGGTGCACGCTTCATAGAATATGACTGAGTCTGCCAGCATGGTTTAAATTTGGAGTGCTCTTGATCCATCTCCATTTTATGCTCAATGCATATTGGCTTAGTCCTTCTTTGCACATTTCTATTCCATGTACTCCTTTCTGCCACCTCCGCAGATCACAGTCCCCGGGCCATATAACATTCCAGCCTAGTTTGGGTGTTCTTGCTACTAAAAAGATCTGGAAATTCTGTTTTCCCCAGGTTGGGGTTATACAATATGTCGCAATTCTATTTGATTGGATAATAAGCCTGAAATAGCTAGGGTGGATTTGGAAGAATATGCCAATCATGATATTAGTTACGATTATTAAAGTGCTTCAAGATGAGGTGAATTTGGGGTATAACAGGTTATTATTGGATTGCCTCTAAATAAGGTGATAAGGCAATAAGGCAATATCGACGTTTGATGAATATTAATTAGATTGCCTCAATTAGGGTGATAGGGAGCTTAAGAATAACAAGCTGAAACCAAGGAGAATCAGCAGAATAGAATAGACCAAGCTATGAGAACGGTATTTTCTGAAGCTGCTTTATATAAGCAAGATGGGCAATTGAGAAAGATAGGTGTTAATAG
This sequence comes from Massospora cicadina, assembly GCA_022478985.1. Lineage (NCBI taxonomy): Eukaryota > Fungi > Entomophthoromycota > Entomophthoromycetes > Entomophthorales > Entomophthoraceae > Massospora > Massospora cicadina. Next base: position 16,147 of record JAKSZP010005558.1, on the reverse strand, counting down.
TAGAGAGAATGAAACAGTGAACAGTTGCTGTATTTATGTAAGTATATAAAAGGTTGTTGGGCAATTGCTCCTATTTCTTAGTATATTATCAAGTGTGTCCAAAGGACTGATAATCCCCACATCATCTTTCGGTTGTTCAGTGGGTTTGACCTGTGCGACCCTTATAGCAGATCCCAACAATACTGCCAAAAATTATAACTGTGGTGCTCACTACAGGGGGCCCATTAACAACTATTAAAAACTCAAAATCTCCAGTCACTGGCCAAGTCTCATCAGGCCTGCGTTGCTGGGGAATTCTCACGAAGGCTGCGCTAGCCAATTATGAGAAGCTCAAACTCACCTTAGACGCAGTGCCCAAAAGACAGGAAATCTCTTTAAGAACAAAATGCTGTTATGCACCAGCTCAATAGCACATTTAGTCAAATGCAAATTCTGGGACAACAAAACAAGAAACTCACCAATTGTTTGGATGACACCACCGGATGGCTACAATATAAAAAGCAAAAATTGACCAGTACCTCTCAGCCATCTCATTGGGGAGAGGAAGGATGGCAAGGGGGACACAATACGAGGAGGAATATGACGCTGGTAGGAGCTACTACACCCAGGATGGTAGCTCTGGGTATGAGTATGATCTTGAGCGCCAAATCCTCCAAGTGATGGCTGTGCTACCCATGACAAAAGGCATGCTACCTCAAAGCACGGACATCCTAACTTCCACTGGATCAGCTTCTCATCAAGAAAATGCTTTTGGATCTCGAACCATTCCTCAGTATGCCCCAAAAAGTTATGAACGAAATGAGGAGGCTAATATTGAGAAACTGCCTCCATTTGATTGTAATGGGAATATCCATGGCTTCTTCAAATAGTTTGCATTTGAAGTGGAAGACGCATACAATTGATGGAAAGCAAAACTGTTGATATCTGCCTTGGATGTTGAGAGTGCTGATCAATTAACCTACTATCTCCTGAGCAGCTCTGTTACAGACTGGGATGTAAAAGGTATTGTGCTTCAACTGTTTGAGGAACCTCAATGATGTCGCAGCAGAAGGCGGAATTTTTAACTATTAGGTTCTGCCATAATGAGACTCTCATGGAGTTTGCTGATTGATTTACAACAGAAGCTCATGTGCTGATTGGGGCAGAATACTTAGTGAAAGATGATGTTTGCATTGCAATGACCTCCGCGGTAAAGCCATACTGAGAGCTTCACAATGTCTTTTCGCTGATTCTGGATAATGACGTTCCCCTGCTCAAAATTGCACAGTTCTTGCGCCGCATACCCCTTAACTTTCTGCTGCCAAATATGGAACAGAAAACTACCGCCTCTGCCGTACCTCATATTTAGGAGAATATGCTCTTCTGGCCCACATTCTGCATAGCAACCCCCAGCCTCACTATAATTCAGCGCCTCATCCACGGCCGAATTATTCTTGACAGTTTGACTACCACCCTGGGGACATTTATGAAAATCATCCTCAACCTAACTACTGACCAGGAACTAGTTACGCCAAACGTCAGCAATCATCTTACCAACCTGACCCTGGTTACGCTGAATGACCCCAAACTTTCTGGCCAGGACTCTCATATGAAAATAAAGGACATGGCTCTTATGGGGTTAACTGCTTTGAATGCGGTCACCCCTGGCCACTTGGCAAAGTTCTGCCCTAACCGTCATGTGCACTAAATGCACTAAGATTAGTTCTAGGGAAAAGATGGAGCAGAGTAGAGATGGGACTCTCTACCTCTGCGATCTCAACCCTAAATGTCCATGAATCAATAGTAGTATATCCCACGGAAGTTCCTCAGTACAATGACGGAATTTTATAAAGCCAGTTGTAAGAGTGAACGTAGTGACATGAACTCAAGCCAAGGCCATGGCGGATGAAGGATCTTTGGAGCAACCAAAGCCATATTCATGCCAAATGCTTGATCAAGCTTCCTCAGACAAGATGGATTCTTCCACGCATGCAACAACTTTGAAAGGAGTAAACGTTGCCCTTCATGTAGACGCCATTGTTAAAGAATACCCCAAAGTTGGTGAGGGGATAATAAATTTTCTTGAAAAAAAGAGATCCTGTAAATGTCCACATATTAAAAAGTCAATATTCTTATTATTCTGAGTGTACATATTGTGTTTTTTGTAGCAAAGAATAGAGTTCACGCTATAATAGATACAGGCGCTCCAGTCAACATAGTTTCCACTAAGTTGATGGCGAGGTTGACGTTAAAACTGGATGTGAACCATCAAATGGTGTATGAGACTGCTGGAGCAGAAAGCACATCTCTGAAGTAGCGTACGGAACGCTACCTTTGCAATTTGGGTCCATTTTCATTGTAGCTCCAGCAATTGTGCTACCAAAAAAATATATGACTTGCTAATCAGAAATGCTTTCTTGCAACATTTTGGGGCTGTCGTTGATATGACGGAGGAGACCCTTGCCATTTTGGGACAGCAGATCCCAATTTACTTCACCTCTAGTAGAGTGCCGAAGGATCTGGTGCACATGAGCCACATCAACCTTGCATATAGTGATGGGGTGATGCCAGTTCACTATCATCAACTAAAAAGCAAGACTTGGCCCCTTCCTCAGCAGATATATTAATATCAAGGGATATCTCTCCGAGCTGCAGGGGCTATATCTATTCCTTCCGGACACCAAGTTCTAGTGAACACTGAGTTAGAGGTGGAAGTGCCTGCTGGGCTTTAAGGCCAAGTCATTGGGCTCTATCATCAAACATGGCTTGAGCCTCATGTGGCTCCAGGGATTATACTTACAGGCCATGTGGAGTTTAAGGTTTTGTTAGTGAATCTTCAGAATAAACCAATGCAAATCCGCTGACACAATTTAATGGCGTATTTACATCAGGCTCCAATAGAGGAGGTTCTTCAGGCTCATGAATACAGTTCATTAGATGGATTTGGCCTAACAATCAAGGCGCCGTTGCATAATGACAGTGGTAATGCGGAATAACTTAATAGGCCTGTTGGAAGAACAAAAAGACCAAATAATGGCTTTATTTCAGAAGTACAAGGAGATTTTTGCTGTCAATTATAACGATTTAGGGTGTTCTCAGGGGGCGGTCCATCAATTGGACGCAGGAGGTCATCCCCCATAAGGTCTCAGCTGATCCGCCAATTGAGGGCAGTGAAAGACATTGTCACTGAGGAAATTGACAAGTTGCTGGAGCAAGGGATGCTCAAACTGTCCAAAAGTCCATGGGCTTCACCCATTCTGATTGTAAAAAAGAAGGACGGCACCAACTGCATAGTAATAGACTACAAAAGCTCAATAGTATTACAAAAAAGGATTTGTACCCCTTGCCATGGATCGACAATACTTTGGATCAGTTAGGGGGATCCTGTTACTTCTCAGTGATGGACTTGATATCAGGTTACTGGAAATCAAGTTACCACGGCGGAACAGGAAAAATGCGCTGTATCACATCCAAAGGCCTTTTTCAACTGACCCAGATGCCTCAAGGGCTGTGTAACGCCCCAGCTACGCTCCATTAAGCCATGGACACTATCCTCAGTGACCTGAAGCTGTCATGCAACCCATATACCTTGACAATATCAATGTTTTCTTTGAATCTTTTTGGAGTACCTTGTGCATCTAGAAGCAATATTCTGTTGGCTCACTGAGGCGAACATCAAAATTTAGCCTCAAAAATGTAGCTTCTTTAAAGATCAGTTGTAATATCTGGGATTTGTGGTAGACTCCAAAGGGCTGAAACCACAGCCGGCCAAGGTGGAGGCCATCCACAAAATGGCTACACCTAATGTTAAACGTGACATACAGGTATTTTTTGAATAGTTTTCACTACTGTCGTTTCATCCTTAACGGTAGCTGTATTGGGGGGCCGCTACTTGAGTTGTTAAAAAATGATGCTGTGTTTGAATGGACGGAACATTGTCAATATGCCTTCAATACACTTTGGATGGTGCTAATCAGTGCGCCAGTGCTACTCTATCCAAACTTTGATATAGAGTTTATCATTCAGACGTATGAGTCCCTTTCCACTGTTGGGGCATACTTTTTCTGAAAGATGACGTTGGAGAGGAGCATCCTGTTGCGTATTACAGTCTAAGTCTGAACTGCCATGAAATATAATATACCATGACCGTGTGGGAGTGCTTGGCAGTGATCTACATGTATAAGCAATTTAGAGTTTACTTGCATGAGTTAAAGTTTAAAGTCATAACGGATCACGCGTCATTACGTTGGTTGCAGAACCTCAAAGAGCCTGAAGGGCGTTTAGCTCAATGGGCTCTTAAGCTGCAGGCTTATGACTTCGAGATCCTTCACCGCCCAGGAGTAAAGCATCAGAAAGCTGACTGTTTATCTTGATTGCAACCATTGCCATGATGGTGGATCTCAGTGATGTGAAGTACAATAAGATGCTCAGCGGAAAATATGATGGTGAACTGCCCCAAGTGATCAAAGCATTAAATGAGATGCAAACAAATACCTTCTAATGGAATGGGGGACTGTATAAGTGGATCAGAGATTCTACGGTGAGTTTCTCATGGCCCTCATCATGGCCCAGGATTATTATGAACGCCCACAAGGCAGACAGACATGGTGGTGTGTGAAAAACAATGGAGTTGTTTCGGCCTTGGTACTATTGGGAAAGCATGAGCTTCAATGTGCTTGAAACCATCTCCTGTTGCCACCAGTGCCAAGTGGAGAAGCCATTCTGCCGTAAGACTTTGTACCATTTAGTGATAACACCTTTTGCTTGACATATGGTTTTCCTTGATGTCGTCAGCCCTCTGCCAATGGGAGCTAACCAGTGCAATTACATTCTTGTGGCTATCAACCATTTGAACAGGTGGGTTGAAGAGCGGGCGATATGGGATTTAGGGCAGTCAAAGTGGCCAAGTTTGTAAAGGGATGTATTATCCAGCGACATGGCTGCCCTCAAATCATGCTTACCAAAAATGGAACCAACTTCACCTCGCACATCCTCCACAAACTGAATGAGCTTATGAGTATCTATGGGTTTCTGATGACTCCATATTACCCTGAGTCCAATGGAATGCTCAAACGGGTGAATGGGACCTTGGTGAATATAATATGGAAATTAGTAACAGATTGACCTTCCTATTGGTGTTCCCTCCTTTTTACTGCTTTGTTTGCCTAAGTATTAGTTATCATTCCAGCACGGGGAAGAGCCCCTTTCAACTACTATACGGGTGACACCCAGCTCTTCTGGCATTACTTTATTCATGTGTTGAAGACACCAGCAGAATGGAACCCCACACACTATTTGACTAACCTTTCAAACACATTAATCAAATTGCAAACCGAAGCATATTTTTCAGCTTAGCTAAGAAGATGAAAAATCAGGCTGCTGATCAGGTACATTGTAGTGGGTTGGCGCAGTTCAAAGAGTGTGATATGGTTCTCTTCCATGATTAACATGGGCTTGGGCAGAAACACAAGTTGGCCAGTATTTGGATTGGTCCGTTTGAAGTCATAGAGAAAGCTGGGGTTGACGCTTATACCATCAAGCACCCCATAAGCAGTCGGATTATTAACTGATCACATGCAAAGTTCCTCCAATCATATAAGCAATAGGAGCCTTGTTGTCCAGTCAAGGGGGGTAAAGTCATAATTCTGCTATGAGTGAACAATAAGCCTGAAATAACCAGGGCGGATTGGGAAGAATCCGCCAACCATGTTATTAGTTACAATTATTTGAGTGCCTCAAGATGAGGCGATATTGGGATATAATGTGTTATTATTGGATTGCATCCAAATAAGGCAATAAGGCGATAAGGTGTTGTCAACATTTAATGAATAAAAATTAGATCGCCTCAAGTTAGGGTGATAGGGAGCTGAAGAATAACAAGCTGAAACCAAGGAAAATTGGCGGAATAGAAAATGTCCAAGCTATACGAGCAAATCATCTGAAGATGCTTATACAAGCGATATGGGCAATTGAGAAAGATATGTTGTTAATAGTAGAAAGAGAATGGAACAGCGAAAAGTTGCTATATTTATTAAAGTAAATAAAATGTCATTGGTGCGATTGCTCCTGTTCTTTAGTATATTTTAAAGTGTGACTGAAAGACCAACGATCCCCATATTGTCTGTCTGTTGTCAGTGGGTTCAACCTGTGCAACCCTTACAACGGATCACAATGATACCACCCAAAATTATAACACAGCACCTCATCATTTAAAGGATATTCTCAGCCACATTTTCTGATTTCATGTTACCTGTATCCCCCCAGTATGGGCTTCATTTCTTAAGGCACTTCTCCTGGTGAATCCAGTTTCAACCTGTCTTGATATACCAATTTGGTTTGCTTCATTCAGCGCCTTAAAATCATTTACAGTGGACCCAGTTTCAACCCGAGTTGGCCCAACCAATAACATAAAGGGACATCAGCAGATTTTTATTGATGATGATAAATAAAATCAAAACTTAATATAGTTTTTTGCACTTTTTATATTTTTATATATTGTACCTTTCTTTCCTCTCAACATCAATTTTGACAATTTTATAAACAAGCCAATTTTCCACCACCGCCTCACCACCTCAATTTCCAAATAAATGTCCTCAGGTCCACCACATGTTGCCCCAGTATGGGGCAGCAGTGATCCACCCGCTAGCATTTACTTCCTAGCAGGCAAACATGTGTGGACTGGCTCATCTAGTCCGCCAAATACATCCAGCAACTATGTCCCTCCAAGGGACCTAGCACTGCACCTCGCATTAGTCCACCCAACCCACCCCCTAGCCCTACCCCAATTCAATATTCGCTTTTACCTTCATGTCCTGTACAGATGTCTTTTCCCATACGCCAACAAAGTAATAATTGAGCTGGCAATGGCCACCTTTGTGCCTACGGGGTTTTGACTTCCACCCTTATAAGGGCTATTTTGATATTGGATTTCCCACCAAAGAGGATGCAGCCGCTGCAGCAGCTAAGCCCTTAATATAAAAAACACCCCATTACCACCAAACAAACACGCGTCCCAGAGGATATCACACTTGTGGTAACCTTTAATAACCTCTCCTCACACCTTCCCCCTCAAAAACTTTATGAGGAGTTGATGTCAGGGCTATCCACTTATGGCAAAACCCCTATCCTCCAATTCATTTTCCCAAGTGGTTTTTAACGCCTCGCGGCACCTCAGGCAATGGCCACCATTACCCCCCAGCTGAACATAGCCCAGCATATCCCATCACTTGCCTATATCTCATCTGCACCCAAGCATATCTTTTGGACCTGCACCAACAATGGTCGCACAATTTTCCCCCTCTGCTATAAATTGGACTATATGAAAAAAGCATGTTTATATAATTCACACCCTGCAAATATGGCCAATTCCACCCATGAGGCCACAGGAACATCATTTGAGTGGGGATTTTGGCTGGCCCCACCCCACAGGCCATGCGCTCAAATCAGGAGCAAAATCTAGTAACTCAAATCCAAGCTGGTCAATTCACACCCATGCTGACCAATCAGGTGCAGGCTTGGACCAATGTGCAATTCAGAAAAACTCCCATCCTAAAACCTACCCAACTAATATCACCTACCACCATATCTTCCCAAATCAGCCAAAATTCCTAGAAATTATTGGAGGAAGTGACCAAAATATGGTAAAATTGTCATATAACCAAGTTACTAAATTGATTTAGTACCTTATCTGAATTCAGACTTTGATGCCCCAGCCCCGACCAACCTTTTAAGTCCTTAAACCCAAAGACACCCTTTACCAAAGTGCCCACCAGTTTGCCGAGGTTGCAGTGGCCTCACCTATACTCGCCGTTTTTGTAAATTTTTGTGCAAAATCTTTCACAGAATTTAAAAAAGGGCTGCACCCCTCTTGTTACCCTCCAATTTTCCTCCTAACGCAAAAGAAGAAATCCAACGCCTCTATTAAACTGCCACCACCACTGTAAATCATGTCACTGAACTGGCAGATTTTTCCCCATCCACACGCACCACAAGAGCCAATATTGCGAAATTAGAACAACTTCCTGACGCGCGCATTCAAGCTGAACACATGTTGCCAAACTCATAGAGGCTTTGATCCAAGCCCAAAATGTCAATCTCAACAACTATCTACTCCACCTCAACCCTCATCCCGTGGATTCCCCAACCCCTTTACTCTCAGTATTGATCCGCCTCTACAATGCTGAGCCTGATGATGATCCACCCAATCCCCCTCCCCCTCCGCCATGATGAGATAATTGGCTCGCCGCTGTGCCACCTGGTAGGTAATTTTCTCATTTTTTGTGTCTCAATGCTCGATAAGGGCAGCTGATTTATGTTTTTTGGTTGGTTTAGTTTTGGAGTTTCAAATTCAGTATTGTTCATCCCCTGGTCGTCTTGTCTCAGTTAGATAAATATATGATTTTATATATTTTTTTATGCTTTTCATCAGATATTTTTTTCATTGTGCTATTTTTTAAAATGGATTTTAACCCATTATTAGGTTCAGAGTTTAAAACTTATTCCACTACTCTGGTTCAACTGCTCATTTTTTTAACTTAACCAGCTATATTGGTTCAGAGGTCTATTTCTAAGACTTAACTACATATCCTGGTTGAGCAGCCCCTCCTGGGACTTGAATGACACTAGGACTTGACCTATTTTTTAGGTTCACTGGTCCTTCAGGAACTTTGAACTTTACTCTCCAAGATTAAATACTTGAGATATATCTAATGGGCCAATTTACTATATGACTATCCGCAATGTTCTTAATTGTGTAAGCATCAGTCACCATTTTGGCGATCATTTCAAACGGACCCAACCACAAAGCATCCAGCTTATTTTTCATCCAAACCCATGGGTGTCACAATAGGCTACCATATCCCCCATGTGGTACTCCTGTATTGCTGGTCAGTTCTTGTTGTCCATCAATTCTACTTTAATATGTTTCTTTAAGGTTGTATTAAATGCTTGCAATACAGTTTGATTATAATATTGGACAATCTGTTCAGCTATTGATTGGTACTCATCCCCACTTCTGGCTCTATGGAAGAATAAAACATTGGTGGTAAGTCTACTCTTTGTCAGTAAAGTAATTCTAACAGCTTTTTCCTGTCGCCATATGATGACTTATATTGTAGGTGAAGGTAACCAAACTTAGGTGATTTCCCCATGCGGTTGTTTTCCCCACAACCAATTTTATTAGCGTTGTGGCTAGTGTTCCATTAACTCTTTCCATAATCACATTCATTTCTGGTCTATATGGAACTGATAATACTCCTCTGATTCCCATCAATTCATTGAGCCTTGGGATTACATATAAGGTAAAGTTGGTTTCATTGTCACTCATGATCACTTGAGAGCATCTGTGCTTGTAATTCTCATGATCCAAAATGAACTTCACTGTGCTCTCAGCATCCACCTTGCTCAGGGCTTTGGTTTCAACCCATCTAGTTAGATGGATGTGGCCACTGTGATATTTTCGCGCCTCCTGTGCTGATACTCAGGGTCCCAAGACATCTATTGACACAGTATGCCACGCGAAGCCAGGACATACTAACCTGTATCCTGTTACATTCTTATGAGGTTTGTGGATTTGGCATTCCATGCAACAGGCCAGGTAGTTGGCGACATCATAATTGATAAATTCCCAGTAGTAATACTGGAAAATATGGTCAAATGTCTTCCTTAGGCCACCATTTTTCCAACTTTGTGTGCGGCTTAGATTATTTCCGCTTGTTCTGATGGATTAAGGAATAAAAATCGTTTTTTCAGACATTTAAATATTTGTCCATTTCTTATTTTGGTGTTATTTATCACTTTCTTCAGCGCACCTTGAGTCTATTGTGGTTTATAACCAACCTTACCTTTGATCATCCTTTAGAATAATTTATCCGCTTGATGATAGACGATTTGGACTGCAGGAAATCTTAATAGTCCTCCAGCATTTTGATGTGCTGATCAGTCTCAGAGTAGTATCGTGAAATCATAGGCTTGTAGTTTTTAAAGCCCATTGGTCCAGTCGCCCCTCTGGATCCTTCAAATATGATGCCAACGTAGATATTAGTGGTCTGTCACCAAATGAAGTGTGTTTCATGGATGTACACTCATAATTGCTTGTACACATGGATCACCATGAGGCATTCACGCTGCATCATGGTATAATTCCTCTCCGCTGTCATTAGTGTTTGATTTACATAGGCCGCTGGATGTTTATCCCCATCTTCATCCAATTGGCTCAAAATTGGCTCCAATTGCCATCAATGATGCATCAGTTTGGATGAGGAATTCCCGATCAAAAAATAGGTTATTTCAAGACAGAACTGGTCATTAGATATTGGCGTAAATTTGTCAAACGACTCTTAGGTTTCTTTATTACACACAAATTCTTTTTTCAGATCCTTCAATAAGTGGAATAAAGGCTCTGCAAATATTGCAAAATTCTTTATGATTTGGCAGAAGGATCTGACCCTCCAAAGAAAAACTTGTATATATACCAAACGCTTTTTGGGATTGACTTTTGCTTAGGAGCCTTAATCCTCTGCTGCTGGGGTTGCAGCCCTCTGGAGTTTACAACAAACCCCAAGTACTCAAGCTCCTTCTTGAAGAAGATGACATTTCTTCAGCTTGATTTTTAAGTTTACCATTGCCAGGTGCTTGAACCCTTCTTCTAAGTTCTCCAAATGGTCCATGAAGGTCCTGATTAATAAATTTATATTGTCCAGAGAAACTAAGACATAGGATAGCTTCAGATCACTAGGGATAGATTACATTGCTCTTTGAAAGGTGGCTGGCACATTACACAATCCCTGGGGCATTTGGGTAGGCTGGTAAAGTCCCTGTGCAGTAATGATCGCACATTTTTCTTGGTATTCTTTTGGCAAAATAGATTTGTCAATATCCCAAAATTAAGTACATCACCAAAAAGTATCTGGCGTTCCCCTAGGCTATCAAATGCGTCATCAATCCTTAGCAGTGTATAAGAATCCTCCTTAGGGATTTGTTCAGTCTGTAAGGAGAGTGTCTGTAATTCTCCCGTTCCCAGAGAGGTAGCGCAAGATGCACATTTACACCGCTAGGGAACTAGTTGTTAGTATAATGGTAAACAGAGCACCTCATAGGATGCCAGAGCCAAAGTAACCTAGGGCAAGGCTGCTTACGTGGTATATAGTAGTCTGATAACAAATAAACAACAACACTTGGGTGGACCCCAAAGGGGAGTCCACAACTAAGCAGAGATCTGTGCTGGTGTGCTTGGGTGCCTCAGTCTGGAGGTGACCAGGGCGGCCCAGCGGTGAATAAAATCCGGGAGATCTTTTTGTGAAAAGAAAACGGCTAGCGTTGTTAGAGACCTCCCTGAGAAGTTCCGCGCACAGGTTACCCAAGGAACCTTATTAAAAAACGTAAACTAAAATGGAATTTATTAATAGGAAGTTGACCAACGAAGAAAGTTGGTCTAATAGAAACATACTTAAACAATGTGGTGTAAATTTTTAATGGGGGGAAATGGTGATAAGCATAAGCGACCCAATGGGCGCACCCTACCATTGGCCATGGTACCGCAACTCAATATTGACTGAACTTGAGTTATTGATTGCAGGCAAAGATGACCCAATTTAGCAATATCGAAAATCAAAAGGCTTTCAAAACCTCATTCACTAAGCAACTGAAGCAAACCATCATTATTGGTGATATAGATGTTGCATTTTAACGCCCTTGTTGTAACTCAGGGACAAGCATCCCGCACATTCCTTGGACTAACCTGGGGATAACTCACCTCAACCCAGCGATGGTCCAGGGTTTTTTGAGGTCAGGAAGGCCTGCCAACTTAGCTTTTTTTACCTCCTGACGACCAGCTTTGTTCCAGCAGTTGGTTCCCTCAATCATGTCATTAATCCATGACATCACCCTATCATTTTTTTAGCTCCACCCCCACTCCAGGGGCTTCCACCAGAGAAAAGCTCTTGTGGGCTGGGGCCAATTTCATAGCGGCAATGGTTTGCTTAGACTGAGATCAAGCAGCCTGAGGGAAATTCTCATGAAAAATTTGAATCAGGTCTTTGGCATGGGCGCAGTTGCACGCTGATACCCAACTGTTCTCCGCTACATCGAATCCCTTCTAGGAAACAATGTACTCAAGCCTTCTTTTTACTCAGCGTGAGGCTACAATCTCCTCCTTTTCTCACTCCGGTGCCTCATCCACAAGCTAAGCCTCAGGAGTCTCTTGTGGGGGGCCCTCAAACAAGGTAAGCTTACTTTCATGAAAAACTGAAAAGATCTGAAACAAGGGGGAGATCTAACTGGTATGAGGCGTGGCCCACTTTTCTGACAACGCGGTAAGGCCCAATCCTCTTCAGTTCCAATTTTTTGCATGCACTTGATAGGGATGTTTTTAGCATCCAATATCATGAGATCTCTTCCTTGTACACTGGACCAACTCATCCCTTACCATCTGCGTTCTCCTTGTAAGCTTGCTTGGCCGCATACAAATTAGTGTTTACCCTTGGTGTACTTTCTTGATTGTCTTCACAAAGTTCACCACAGCTTCCATTTTTGATCCACGCCTGGGCTCCATGTTGAGGGCGGGGTTAAAGCCATAGTTGGCGAAGAAGCGGTAAAAACCAGTAGATTCATGTTGGGCGTTGTTAAACTGAATTGGGCCAAGGGGAGATGAGAAACCCAATCTGAATGGTCTGCGGCGGTGTAACACCGCAGGAACTGTTCCAAGAACTGGTTCACCCGTTCAGTCTGCCCATCTGATTGGGGGTGATAGGCAGTCAAACAGTAGGAATGAATCTTAAGAGTCTTACACAACTCTTTCTAAAAGCCAGAGGTAACCTGAGGTCCACGATCACTAATTATTTCTTTGGGGACCCTATGAAGAGCAAACACATGAGAGATGAAGAGCCTAGCCATCTCAGCCACAATTACCGTGGTTCTGCAGGGAATAAAGTGGGCGAACTTCATATAGAGGGTCCATCACTACCATGATGGTATCATAGACATCAGATATAGGTAATTCCACAATAAATTACACCAATAAAAAAGTCAAAGGCCCTTCAGCTTTGTGAACTGGTACCAACAACCACACTAGTGGCTGGCGATTTGGCTTCATTTGGTTGCAGACCAGTCACTTCTTACAATATCTGTCCACCTTCACGGCTAACCCCTTTCAATTGTAAGTGTAGTGAATTAGCTCCAGAGCTTTTGCCTTCCCAGGATGGCCAACGGTGATTCCATTATGATGGTCCAAGATGATTTTCATGCAAAGTGGTCTGGCAGGAACCCATAGGAGCCCTGGAACCACACCATTCCTTCACGGGTAACCCCTGATAATGTCCTCCTGATTTAATTCACTCTTGGTAAGGACCATAGTATACTCAGCTGACAAAGGCTTTGAAAGGACTACCTTTTGGAACTTACCATATTCTTCCGCATTTTCCAAAGTAGCAAGTGCTACCCGTAGCCAATGTAGAAGGAAGTTGAGACACAATATTACCCGGTGGAATCACTAAATAGGCGTTTTGTACCTCTACCATCTTAAGATTGGATGCTAGTCATGGGTTTGACTCAAAGCGTCCGCCAAACCATTCTCATTGCCCTTTGTAAATTCATAAGAAAAAACAAATTGGGTCAGGGTCTCATGCCAGAAGGTTTGCCGTGGAGTCAAGACATTAGTTGCATGGTAGTACAACAAGGCACGCTGGTCTGTATGGACATGGAAGGGTTGGGATAAGCCACGCAAGTGATGACGCCAATAGGTCAGCACCTCAACCACTGCTGATAACTATTTATCATATATGGCATACTTTAACTCAGGCAGAGGCATCTTTTTGAGAAAAATACCCCACCAGATGCTCTATTCCATCTTCACATACTTGTAATAGGGTAGCCGCTATGGCGAAATTGGAGGCATAAGTAGACACAATGAACTCCTTTTCGATAAACATGGCAAAGGAAGGACGTGGACAACAGGGTGCACTTTATTGCTTGAAAGGCATCTTGCAAAATGGGGGACCGCTGGAGATTTTTTGCTCTACTTGCCTTGTACAAGGGCGTCGCCATCTCAGAAAGATTTGGCGTGAATTCCTTGTGGAACATACACGTCCTCAAGAAGCTCCTCAATTTCTTAACCAAAGTTGGGGTGAGCCACTCACAAATCGCCTTCTCCTTGTCTGAATATATCATGTGGCCCTGATCAAACATGACATTGCCCAGGAAGGTGACCTGGGACTTAAAGAACTCACGCTTAATAATTTATCGTAGGGTTGGTCGCCCTAAAACTCTTCACCACTTGCCACAGATATATAGCATGGGACTCTAAATTGGGGGAAAACACCAGAATATCATCCATGTATGAATTGTGCACACACCAGCAGGTCTCCTAAGGCTGCATTGATACAGCTTTGAAAGATAATAGGCGCATTCTAAGCCCAAAGATTATAACCCATAACTGGAAGATTCATTTTGGGTACAGAATTTGGTTGGCCACTCCTGGCTCTTCTTGATCCTGTTCTGATTGAATGCATTTAAGCAATCCTGTTTTGAGAAACCTTTGGCCTTCTCCACATAGCAAGCAATTTAAGGACCCAACGGTATGGGGTGCAATTCTGGTACTGTGGCGTTTTTGAGATTCCCATAGTCTACACAAGGGCATAAGTTACCATCTGCCTTCTTTACAAAGAGAAGTGGGGAGCATACTAGGGAGGTATGATGATATATTGCACATTTAACTAACTTCTCTTTACCCCCCAAATCCAAGGCCGCTTCCTCCCATAAAGTCAAATGGTAAATGGTAGAAGATATAAGCATCAGATCAACGGTGAGCTTGAACTTGCAATAGAACTCTGAATGAGAAGGTAGTACATTGGGTGAAGCCACATCAAACGAATATTCCAGCCCCTCCAAACAGGAAGGTAAGGTTACCTCCAGAGAGGGCTTCTATAACAGAGCATGACTGATAGCATGGATACTGGGTCAGTGGGGAAAATCGCCCTGAGAACTCTCTTAAGACAAAAGGACAACTCTTACATGACCATTATTAAAAATTAAGGACAAGGTGTTGTCTGTCAAGTTGGTTCTGACGTCAAACTCTCGCCACCACTCTACTCCCAAAAAAATGGGGTACAATAGGTTTTTGAAGCTTATAATTGGTCAGCCAAATGATAATTGCCAATTTAATAATCCACTAACCCTAGAACCTTCAGTGCGGGAATACCTTGGGAAGCCCCTCCCCTGATCATGTGTTGAGAGTTTTTCATTCTAAATAATAAGTGATTCCATTAGTGTGTTAGGCCAAACAGTATGAAGACTGCTGGCCCTTGCTTTTTCACAATCATTGGCAACCTTTCCCTATAAATTCACAGAGCAAACCACCAACCCAGCAGACTAAAATTTTCTCCTTCTGAGGATTGACCACTCGTTATGGCTCAGAGGTCCTCTTTGTAACTTGTCCAATGATTGTGGTTCAGTGGCCTCTGTGGAATCTGCCGACGGATGCCACAAATAATTCTTAAAAAATATATATGAAACTTACTTTTTAAAATAAAAAAGTAATAATAAACGCTTTTTTTAAAGTTTTGTATTTTATGTTTTTATTTGTGTGGGGCAAGCCAGAAAAAGCTCTCCTATCTGATCCTAGTATTTCATATTTAAACTAGTTCAAATATTGGGGCCATGGGAATTTGGGACTATAATGTCAAAAAGCTTAGTCATCTGAATTAGGAAAAATTAGGCTTTGGCCTATCAGAATGAGGTAAATTATTCTGGGGTAGAACAAACCCAAGTGGTAATGATTTGATAAATTGCACCCAACCACCAGCGGGTAAAATCTTCTCATTCTGAGGCAGAATAAACTCGTGTGGTAATGATTTGATAAATTGCACCCAAGCACCAGCAGGCAAAATCTTCTCACCTTGGGGAAAAAGCAAACTCGTGTGGTATGGAATGAGACGCGGCTGAGGGGGAACCATGTGATGGACGCCTCAAAATTGGCCAAGGAGTTGGAGCAATTTAACTATCAGTTTTTACCTTAATAAGCTGATTTTGATTATAAAACATGTTCTCTCAATGGGTAGTGTTCCACCAAGTGTCTACCAGGGTCTTTTGGCTGATGGTACTCATATCCTCATTAACCATATTATTGTTAGAATATTGGACCTGTAATTGGCTGATCGTAGTAATGGATTCAGGG
>JAKSZP010005557.1:0-110287 GCA_022478985.1 Massospora cicadina | reverse complement strand
GAAGAGGACTAAACTTTAAGCCCTAATTTAAGATAATTTATACACCTAGCGAGGGAACCAATAAATGTTTTTTACAAATGTATTAATAAAGTATAATATCATTAGTGATTTCCAGAAAGCTCATGTATAAGGTTACATGTGTCATGAGGTTCAAGAGATTCTCAGTGCAAGCCTACGCCCTGGCTTGACCCGGACTGAAGTGATAAACATCTTCCTTTAAGGGTTCAGAAGAAAAAAGACCTCATTAGCATTAAGCAAGAAAGCCTGTTCATGAAGGTGGAAAAAAATGATTGCGTGAATCTTATATGACTATGTATTCAGATTTATATTGATCATGATCTAGTTTTTTTTATAAAAGGTTCAATTATATATTTTAGCTTATAAATTAAGCTTTTAGAGGATTGTTTAATTACAGTTGGCTTGTTCATTGAGATAACAAATTAAATGGTTAGTTGTAATTTACAAAGAACGTGAATCTGATGTTGGTTACAATTACATTTTGGTTGGGGATTTTTTGCTGACAACATGGTAATGAGTAAGTTATCTTGGAATGAGAAATTACTCATGGTAAAACAATCAGTTATAGTAGCTGATGTGATAGCTAATTTGTATGGTGTTTAATAATGCTTTATTGTGAAAATCAGCTAGGATTTTTCCCAGCATCAAACCCATACCTATTTTTATTGATTAGGCATTACAAGATAATTTCAATCGTCATGAATATTATACTACAAGTCTTTTAATGCTCTCACCTATATACTTTCCCTAATTTATATAATAAACTACAACTTAGAATTAAATCTCATTGTGTTTGTCTTATTCTAGTTGAAGATATTAAGTAACCATTTATCTTTTTAAGTGTCAATTGACATAGTGAGGCTGAAGTCACTTATTTCATCAGTATATGCCAGAGTAGGGCTGAAGCTATTCAAGATTAGAAACTTGACTAGGATAGTTGTCGTCATAGATCTAACAAGTCTATATATTAAAGAACCACCAGTTAAAAGACCTCGTGAACCAGTTGAAACCCCTGAAGTTTTTACATTTGGTGCTCACTACAGGGAAGTTGAGTTTTGACAAAATTCAGAATGCTGAATTACTACACTGGTATGGAACATAGGATTTATCAGGAGGAGGGATTGTAGCCTGCCAGCCAGGATAGCAAATTATTTTTGAGGCTGGTAAGCTGGTGGATCCTAATACTCATCTTTTGAATATCAGAGTAAATGAGATTGCAGTTTCCATTTATATGTCAGCCTCAGAGCGAATTTGATACAGTTTTACTGAAGTGAGTGAAATCTTGATTAGAGGATTTCAAAGTTTGCCTACCAATAATTTAGATCAGAGCTATGGGCTTTTCTACCATACAAACAATCAAGAGGAATGAAGACACCACTTTGAACATTTTTTACACATGTATAAATTGAATCTCATGGGATATTTGCATACCATAGGTAACATCAGAGACTACTTTATCAAGTATATACAACTTATGACCAGAAATATGAAAATGATTAAAGCCAGACAACAGAAAATGATCACTAATATAGTCGCATAAATACAGAACAGTAGCATTTAACAACAGGCTTTTATGTGGCAATTGGATGCCAGCTTCCAGCAATCTGCGTAGGGATGGGCTCCACAGCTTAGTGTGTTCAACGTTCAAACACTCAAATTAAGAATTAGGTGCCCAAATTAAATATAAAAATTTCAGATATTGTCAAAGAAATCATCAACCAGGGTGAACCAATCATTAGTTGAAACATTATGTGGACAAGCATTGCTGAGTGGCAGACTAATATTGCTGAACTAATCCAAGCTCAGGATGTTACTAAACCAATGATTACCAACCATATAAAACTCACCATTATCCTCAATCTAGTTAAATGGGATGGGAAATCAAAAGCACCTTTGAGGATATCAAGACAATTCAAGAATCTTAAAAAGTAGATTAAGACTAAAATTGACAAAATTCACACCAAAATAGAGATCACAAACAAAAATGCTTTGGAATTGGCGACCCATCTGAGCTGGACACGCTAAAAATCAAAGTAATTAAGCTGGATGATAAGATGTTCAATTACAAAAAAGGAAAATCGCGAATTATATGACCATTTTATTTGATGTACAAAAGGGAAGGCCTCGCTTCAAAAGGATGTTGAACTAGAAAATTACTATAGAAGGAAAGATGGAGAAAATTGTCAACTCTATGAAAAAACCAGAAATGCCAGGATTGGGAGGGGAAAGCTCTCAAATGATTGGATGATCTTGAAGACTACAAGTGTAATTACACACAGGATGAATAGTATGAGGCAGAAATTTCTGAAGAGTAAGTGACGTCCATTGAAGTTGAAAGTTACAATTAGATTACAATTCAATATAAATTAGGAGATTCCACAAACTATTGAGTATTCCAGAAGTAACCTCAGAATCTACTCCATCTTCAATCTGTTTAAAATTCATAATAAAGTGCCAATTATTGTCAAGATTGTTAATGCACACTCAAACTAACCGTTTTCCATTGGGATAATGCGCATGTCTTCTTTAGTTAATTTAAAGGACCATGTATGGCTACAGTGAATTCTAAAAAATGGTGCTGTCATGAATTGTTTTGTTACCACATGTCAGAATCTAGTTTTACCCTAGCTTTATTAGGAATATTTATATATAAGGAGGCAAAAGAGGCTATCATGAAAGAATTCAGAAGTCTAGAACATAAAGCTTTTTTGAAAACAGGAATTTATGGGCATCCAATTTAAAAGGATGAAAAGGTGGGTGCCTTTGCCAATCTTTTCTATGGAGAAGCTCAGATTCTTACCAGAGCCAATAAATTTTGTGATTTCATTGGAAGAATCTCAATGCAGAATGCATTACGCCCTTATAGAGATCATCACCATGCAATGACGTCAGCTCTTACAAGCAGATATACCATTACTTAAGCGTTTGACTAGTTAAAAGATTTTACCAGAAAATTTAAATGCAACATATCAGACCTATAAACTGAACTTTAAACAATTAACATCAAGCCTTTAGGCCATTTCCCTGCTAAACACAGAGATTTTGGTAATCTAGGAAATCAGGAAAAGCCCTTTGAGGGATCCAGATCTGCCAATAAGCCACGTTTGATTTGCAACAAATAAAGACAGCTCAGAAACTTCGCCAATAAAAGTGGACAGCAAAAAACTAAATATCAGGTTAACTTGATTCAGCTAAAGGAGAAGAAGGAGACTCTAAGGTATGGGGATAAAAACATGTAGTCTAGATGAAGAACAGTCTAAGACTTCAGACAATCAAGTTTTCCTTGACAAACCTCATGATTTGGACAAGTCAGAGTATCTGCAGGTGAGCTAATACTAGATCTTCTACATTAAGTGGTTTACTAAGATGTGAACGTGGTAACCATATTGAAGTCAAAGGGGATCTCTACCAAAACTGTAAAGGAAGTTGCTCGCTCATATGCCCAACAAATCATGGACAAAGTCAAAACAGTGGAAGATTAAGCTGAACCATTTAATGCTAAATTAGTTAAGGTTAATGTATTGAATCTGATATCTACCATCAAAAAAATGTTCAAATTTATTTGCCTAATTGAACCACACTCTTGATTCAGCTAATAAATAAATATACAAACAATAAACCATAGTCTAAATTAAATTTCTGAGTGCACATATACTATTACTCTAATAAACTGAATCCCCATCAAAGAAATTATCAAAAAGGGAGCGCTGATCAATATATCTATTAAATTGGTTAAATTATTGAAGTAAAAACTAAATTTGGAGCAACAGAAACAGTATGGGACAGCTGCTCCTGATTCAATTACTTCTTATGAGGCCTATAGAGCTCTGCCTCTACAGTTTAGATCCTTAGTCATTTTAGCACCGGTGACTGTTCTTGTAAGCCAGAATTACTACATTATTTTGGGCTGACTACATGGGTAAGTATGGGGTCAAGTGTGACTTTGAAGAAGATACCTTGTCAATTTTGGGACAAACGTTGCTGTTAATCTATTAATGGGAAGGGATAGCGCCCCCAGTAAAAGGAACAACTTTATCATTTATGGTATACAAAGATATAATCTGTTGGATACATTGTACTTAGCAAAAAAGTCAAAAAGTTACAAAAATACATAAATTAAAATTGTGAGATTTTGATCTGAGCATAAGAGGTTGTAAATATCCTGCCATGAACACAGAAAGTCATGAAAACCGAGCTAACATTGATAACTTGGAGCAGCTATTTGTGGAGATCAAAGCCAAATTGGCAAAGATTAAGGAGTGAACCTTGGGTAGCCCCAGGGATTTTAATACCCAGTCCTGAGGAGATTCATATCTTTTTGGATATTCTGGGAAATAATCTAGTGGAGGTCAAACGACATCAAGTGGATGCATTCGCTCAACTGAGTCCAGTTTTGAAGATTTGTTACTGTCACAAAATTGACCCTGGGCTCCTCTAGTGTGCCAGGCCAACCAGTATGAAGAATGATGGCCCTTTGCTGTTTCGCCTTTATTGGCGTATAAACCCTTATAAGTCCTGTGTCCAACCTACCAACTAACCACCAACGGCCTTGCCTTTAGCCTCAGGCATCCTAAGCGTGTGCTCCGGCAAGTCCTGCCCCCTTCCTGGGCGGCTCAGGCATTTCTGCGCTGCCCCACCCTTGTAACCCTTCACCAACCCAACTGGGCATGCCCTGGCGAGTCCATCCCCCTTCTTGGGCGGTTATGGCACCTCCCGCGCTGCACCCCACTAGGGTTGGTGGCTATGAGCTCATCTTCTGGTAGCCAGCTGGCCAGATTCCCACTGTTTCCTCATAGAGAGGAGGCATGGGAGCTGGCAGCGCTGTCCACTCCAGGTGTGATCACCCGCACCTATTGGGGATCTCTTATACCACCTACCCCACTCTAGTTGCACCAAGCTAATTCAAACAAACAGGAAGATGGCAAAAGAGAGATGTTTATTAGGAGGGAATGAATAACTATTTATACTACTTTCAGGGCTACTGCGCCCAAGTGCTCTTTGGCCAATCAACTACCAGAAAACCCATTGGTCTCTTGATTCCAAACCTCTATCAGATCATAAACTTTTCATTCATACTTAATAGCAATTCCCTCTTAGATCTGCTCATCTGATCACCAATTATTAAATTAGGTCAATTCATCCTCAGCATAAGTCACTGGTCAATTGAATAAAAATTATATATATAAATAAGACTTTGAGCATCCTCAGCATGAGTCACTGGTGCTCCAAATCAGACAATGGAACCATTTTGGGTGATTCATAACGGATTCATCAGTTTTCGCTGGAAACTCCTACAACGATCTTTGGATGGCATTTTGGCAGTGAATGCAGCTTACGTTGAACCTAAACTCAATTAAATATATAGCATTAAATAGTCTCAAACTAGGCGATTAGCTGGCAATTTTGCCTGACTAACTAAAACCCCTAATTCGGATACCTTTTGAAAGGATTCATCTGGCTAAAATCCTGACATTGCCCTCCACTTAACCAGATGATATCCTTCACTGTGACCCACCCCAATAGTGGGTCAAGATCTCCCAGCGCCCTCATGAAGGAGCGCTGGTCTTAACCAGTGGCAAAGGCCACTCCATAACAAAACCTCCAACTACTCAAGCAGCCCACCAGCGAAGCCCCCTGTAGTGAGCACCAGTGTCAGAAAATTGACTATGGGCTCTGTTAGTTGGCAGGCTAACCAGTATGAAGACTGGTCAGCCCTTGCCATTTCACCTTGGGCGTCAGGGCCAGCAGCACCAGCTAACCCCTTGGCATGTCACCCGTGCCATTTGGGGATCCCCTAGCCTAAACTCCAACCAACGAAATAAACAATAAACTCATAACAAAAGTTAAAATAGGTAAAGAGAGATATTTATTGAAAGGGAAGCGCCAGGTACTATACTATTTACAAAAGGGCTACTGCGCCCACTGCCGACCTATCAACTCTTCTGCTGGTTCTTCCAGCCAACCACTCTTCTTCTTCTTCTACTACATTATCTTCTTTTATGGTGTCAACCCTCTCGCTCCATCCTTCAAAATGTCCAAATTAGTTTTGGCTCATCCTTGGCCTTAAGTCACCAGTGAGCCATATAAATGATTAATCTAAATAAACATCAAATTTGTATTCAACCTTTGAGTTGATAATAATGCAATGGAAACAACTTCAGTCACTCGCTTTGACTCAGAATATCTTGGCATCTCACTGACATCTCTTCTTAACTTATCTTAGTCAACTGATTAGGAATCGCCTCATTCAGGTAATAATTAATATACTAAATGAGGCACCAGAAACAACCTTGTCCACCTCAAACTCATAATTGTTGAATCCACCAACATCGGATTATCAGGAAGTGAATTCATAGATGAATGATTAAAGCGAATACATCAGTTTTCTGCCAGAAATCCCACAATGGACCACAAATGGCAGTTGGCGTTGACCACTGATTCTGATGAATGATATCAATTGGATAATCCTCAGCTATTAGTTGCCAGTGATACTTATATTATTTTTGGGGCCACTGATTAGCCCCACTCAAACCTACTACCAAAATTGGTGGAATACTAATTTTAGCTCAACGCAAATTGGGGAGCAACTAACCAGCAATCATATCAAATAACATGAAATTAAGTCAATAAGCCATTCCACCAGGGTTTGGCCATTTCATCCCAAATAATGATTAATCATTGGAGGATTCCATCTGGTTAAAATTTCGACAGTTACTTTTACAAGTTTAAGCATTTGATAAACTAGGATTACCTGGTGTATCTGATGGTAATATCCACACATTAATATATAGAGATCAGTCATCTGGTTTGATGGAGGACCAAAAAGATGAAGTGCTGTCCTTGTTTAAGAGTTATTAATTTTTTTTTGCTCAAGATGACCACAATTTGGGTACGCAAAGGACGACCTACATTGAGTTGAGACTAGAGAAGCTGGACTAATTAAAATGAGACCCATTTGGAAGTCTCAAAAAGAAGAGGCAGTAGTTGCTGAAGAAATTAAAAATATCTAGAGCACAGAATTCCCATGCTTTCATCCAGTCTGTGGGTGAGTATGATTCTAATAGCTTAGAAAAAAGATGGATTGAATAGAGTTGTGATTGATTAACATCAGTTAAACAAAATCATGAAGTAAGATTTGTATCCCCTACCAAGAATCAACAACACGTTGAATCTACTATGAGGAGCTAAATTCTTCTCTGCAATTGACTTAATCTCCAGATACTAGCAAATCTATATTCCTCCATAAACCAGGAAAAGTGTTACATAATCACAGCTCAGGGGTTGTATCAGCTTCTGAGGATGCCTCAAGGCTTGTGCAATGCACCCACGACTTTACAGTTAATAGATTTGATTTTATTGGACCTCAAATTATTCTGTGGATTGGTCTACCTTGGTGACATTGACATGTTCAGTCAGACAATAAGAATCATCTGCATCATTTGAAGAGGTATCTAAGAGATTGTCTCAGAAAATCTAAAGATAAAAAATGCAAAAATGCCATTTCCCAAGGAGGAATTAAAGTACTTAAATTAATTAAAATTTTAATAAATAAAACCCCAAGTGCAGAAGGTGAAAGAAAAAGAATGGATATTGATCCTTATAAGTGTTCACAATGTTTGGGTTTTTATGTAAATGGTCATCATTTACCACAAATTCATTAAGAATTTTTGTTAAGAAAGCTGATCTTTTATATCACCTCCTAAAGGATCTGAAGAAAGGATTGTTTAAATTATGAACTCAAGAAAGTTTATAATGAAATAAAGAATATTTAGTAACTTTTCTCTCTCGTTGCAATCACTTTTGCAACCTATTCAATTCAAGTCTGAATCTAGTTTGATAATATCACAGAGGAGATTAGTCTGCGCCCATGTCAGGGAGCAGTTGGGCAAGTAAGGTAAGAGGAGCAGGTGGTAGGCCCGCGGCCTTAAACATTCAAAAACGCCCCAGAGAAACTGGCAGAATAGAAATTTTTTAAAAAAACTGGCGGTCACTATTTCCCTGGAAATCCTTTCCTGGCAAGCATGATGCAACCAGTACATCAACACGCCGCACTCCCAGCCACTTTCGTCAGTGGAATACAGAGTCTGCGTGTTTCTGGACATCCAACAAATGGCTTTATGAGAAAAATTTTGTGGGGATGTGCACACTTTTTTCCCAACCGTGGTGTACGTCACACCTCACTTCATGTCACATGGTTGGCTGGACCTAGGTTTCAAAAACAAGGAGGCAGCAGATGAGGCTGCTGTGGTGCATGTAGTGATTGACCTCCCTGAAGGGCAACGGGTCATTAAAACCAAACGCACCAGATGGACAAAATCCAGCCAAATTTTCCTCACGTTTGACTTTTTGCCTACTACATTAAAACGTGACATTTTGGAGCAACACCTGAAAGATGGTCTCACCGTTTATGGCAAAATAAAATCTTTTTATATGCAACGCTTTATGCTGATGCCACACCTGTGCACCGGCAAAGCCATTGCAGTTCTGACCCCAACTGAGGAGATTGTGAGGGACCTAACCCAGATCCCACACTCCACTTTTATTAATATTGAAGGGCATACCACCCACCCTTTCCAGGTGACCGTGGACAGCGCGCCCCCCATCTGCACCCACTGTGATGCATTCGGCCTTAAGGCACATGCATGCCCCACCAAGGAGGGCATCACATTCCAAGAGCACCCCTCAGCGGCCATGGCCAGCGGAGTGGTGCACTACAAACCAACCGAAAGCACCAAAGAGGCTTTCCCATGGGGAGCACAAGGCTGCTACCTACTGGTAAAGCCTATTTCCCCAAAAGAGCGGAAAAAGGCCAAGCAGGCCCGCAGGGCCATGGCCAAGGAAGCGACCAAAGTCACCACTGCTATCCCACACTCCTAATGCCAGGAGGATATTATAACCTTCACAGCGGAAGCAACTTGGGAATCCATCAACCAATCAGATTAGAAAGCGCATGCCAATTGGGCCACCTGATCTGAGGATCCAATGGGTGACTCAATTTCACCCAATCTTTGCAACTAAGCTCCAGTCAAAACTGACTTGGTCTCCAACCTACCTGAAATTTTTTTTTGCCCCGCTCAATAGTGCACTGAACTCATCCACACCGCAAAAGATTCATCTGATGTCGGGGAAACAAAAAGCGAAGGCAAAAGCCAAGGCAAACCTTTCTGCAAAAATTAACAAAACTACCAATAGCGTTGCTGCAAACACCCATGCTGCCATGAAGGCCTGTGGGGATCTAGAGGAGGCTAGTGGGCCCAGGTGCCCACCCCCTCACACTAAGGTGCAATGGGGGAAACCTTCACTTTAGGGACGTTTAATATCGCCGGACTCAAGGCCTCGCCATCCTGGGCTAGGAAACTGAGTTTTTTACAACAAAATTTACCCGTGGATATCCTGGCCATCCAGGAGTCCCACTGTCCATGAGGTTCCGAGGATGCCTGGAAAACCATGCTCCTCCCATCCCTATCCTTTTGGTCAGAGCACTGTGGGTGCTAGTTTGGAGAAACAATTTCTTCAAATTTTTATCGTTGGAAACCTTCCACAATGGCCGAGTCCTCATTGTCACTTTCTTGTGGGCTGACGTGGCGCATGCTATTGTCAACATTTATGCCCCAAACGGTGCATGAGAGCATCAGGAATTTTTCTCGTTGGTCAAATCCCTCATGCTACCCCCAGACCCTTTTGTAGTTGGTGTCATGAACTGTTGGCTAAATACACCAAAAGACCGTTGGCCTTCCTCCTCCCACGCCCCACAGGGTCATGTAGAACTTTGCATTCTAAAGGCCACCCTTGGGTTAATGGATGCGCTGCCGCGGTGAGCCCCGCTGCTCAAAAACATGACGCGCCCCCACGTCCACAACGGCCAATTAAGGTCCATGTCCCGCATCAACCTTATCCTTATGCCAGCGAAATTCCAACCCCACATCTCCCACTTCAAAACAACAAAAATGGAATTCTCTGACCACTGACTGGTCTCAATAACCTACCACCTACCTGTCACAGTGGCTAAGGCCCCACATTGGTGCAAACTCTGCCCCCCCCAAACTTGCGTTACCAGGATTTTCCACTTGGGTGGAATCAGCAACTTTGGCAAAAGAGTTTGTTGCACCGTTTTGCGTGGACCCCATCTCCACATGGGCAACCTTCAAAGAGGATACCATCCGCCACTCTCGCCACCTCTCCTCCAGATGCTCATGAGCCACATCAGCTGTCATTTCGCGCGCTCTGGCAGAGTTGGCACACCTGGAGTCCAACATCTTGGCTACAGGATACAGCCCTGCATGGGGCTGGAAGTGGGCGGAGGCAGCCGCCAACCTCAACGCGCTCGAGAGGCAACACAAACATCAGGTTTGGGTTCAGTACAGGGCCAAACGCATTAAAAAGGGTGACAAGTGCACCACATATTTTTTTGAAAATTTTTTCACACCACGCCAGAGCGTGGCCTGCACATAGGTGCACAGATTGGATGATTCCATCGTGGATATGCCAGCTGAAGTAGCAATTGAAACACAGAAGTATTACTCTGAGTTATACCGATCTGATCCAATTCAGCTGGCCAAAGTGGCGGAATTTCTCATCCGAGCCCACATCTGCACAATTTCCCAATACCTGGAAATAATGAATCTGATTACTCCAAACTAATTATGGACAGCCATCCGCGGTGCACCAAACTGGAAATGCCCAGGCCCAGATGGCATTCAATATGAATTCTATAAGAAGTACTTCAAATATATATCTCCACTACTGCTTGCCTCACTTAACCAGAGCCTTCTGGAAACGCGCCTCCTACCAGGAGGACAAGAGGCCTTCACCATCACACTTTTTAAGAGAGGGGACAAGCTAGACTTAGCCAACTGGCGCCCCATTTCTTTAACTAACACAGATACAAAAATTTTATCCAAAATCATGGCTAACCGTTTAGGGATTGTAGCCTCTGCCACCATCTCCCCAGAACAATTCGGTTTCATACCCAGAATGTCAATTTGGGACAAAGTGCACTCTGTGGCTAACGCATGCCAGTCCACAGCCTCTGGGGCACTTGTATTCTTGGTCTAACAGAAGGCCTATGATAGAGTAAACTGGGAATATCTCAAAGCCTGCCTCCATCAATTCCACTTACCCCCTCGCTTCATCAACTGGGTGATGCTGCTCACGGAATCTGCAACAATGGCATTACGTGGCCCTGGCTTCCTAACGGAAGTAGTCCGTCCTCAAAGGGGCTTGCGACAAGGGGACCCCCTTAGCCCACTCTTATATAACTTCAGCCTTGACCCAATACTTCAAAACATGAATGCCCACCTCACCGGGGTCCATGTGCCAGGCCAAGCCCCAGTCAAGATGATGGCGTTTGCAGATGACTGTGTGGTTGGGATGTCCAATAATAAAGATGCACGCGCACTTAAAGCTCTCATTCAGGAGTATTCCCGGGTAAGTAATGCTGCACTGAACGCTTCCAAAACCGAAATCATCCTCCTTGGTCGGTCTCAAAACTGCTGGGCCCCAGCAACCAGTACCAAGCCCAGCCCATCTGCTCGCACACGTGCTCGCCCTCCCAGCTCACCCCACACCGCCCCACTGGTGCTCCCCTTCGTGCCACGCCCTACCATAGGGCCAGTCTGCCATCTGGGCGTGTGGGTAGAGGCAAGCAGGTATGCATCAGCAGTAATGGAGAGTCATATTCTAGACAACGTAACGAAGTGCATCGCCTCCCTCAGAGCCCACCCTACTTCCCTTACTGGCAGGGTTGTTTTAGCCAACTCTATGCTCCTCTCCAAAGTCTGGTTTGGAGCCCACGCCATCCCCTTCTCCCCAAGCTTCTTCAAATCCTTGTATGCACTTCTGCAAGGATGGCTTTGGTCAGGCCGCCCTCCACCTATAAAGCTAGAGGTCATGTTTGGCCCTCATCATCATGGTGGCATGGGCCTGCTTGACTTCAAAGCCCATGCAGCCAAGATCTTGGGCACCTGGATTGTGACCGTCACTGCCCCTACGCTCCCCTCCCAACACTGGTCCCGCGCAGCCTGCTCCAACTTCTCCCTCACCGTGGGCCTCAACAATCCATTGAACCCTAAATCCCTGATGAAATACCTGGCTTCACACCCATCAGCCACAGGTCCTCACGGGACTAAAACCCACTACAAACGAATCCTCCTCTCCATGCAGAGCACAGAGTGGAGAATTCATATTAGCAGACACACAGCCCAGATAGGCTGCCCCTCTCCTCAGTTCACACAAGAGGTACAGGGGCTGCCCATCCAAGATGGCGTGATCCTCACACGGCCCCATGTCCTATCCAGGGTGGAATACCTGGACATGATGGACATCCCTTACTCCATTGAGACCCAAAAAACTATTTGGAAATACGCACACCATCCTCTGTTGCAGCCTCAAATCTGTTCCCATGTGTGGCGCTGCCTGAGGCAGGTGTACTGAATGGCCGAGCGCTCTAACGCTTTACACTCATCCTGCGTCGTGTGTGGCCAGTATGAAACGCTGTTCCACCGCCTGGAGAAGTGTCCTACCTCAAAAGTGATATGGCGCAAAGTTCAACGTCTGCTGGGCCAGGACCAAACACATCCCTTCAGTCTGTCAAGAGATATGTTTTCTTTATCAATGGCCTACCCCCTTCCACCCTCTCTCTGTGCTCTGGTGGTTGCAATCGCCATGTGGACAATCCACACGATTGTCTTGGATGCCATCGCAGGCTCCACCCCCACCCTCCCAGAAGCTGTCCACAGATTCAGGTCTCATTTGATGGAACACTTTCAGGCATGGATGTTTGGATACCTCCCACTGCGCCGCCAACAGCTGGTCTCCTCCTGGTTCCCAGTTTGGTTCATCAAATCAGACCCCTTCCTCCACACGTGTTCGATTGTGGCTACGGCTCCTTCACACGTTCCCTCCCCCTCCCCATAGTGGCGTTCCTGCTGGCAACAGGAGATAGCATCGCTTCTCTGGGGTGCCTTCCCTGTTACTAAGTTTTGTCGCTTTCAGGTCAAATTTGGAAGTGTCCATCCCATGGTTGGACTTCTCATAATAAATTTAAAATTTAACAAAACTTAAAATTTAAAAAGAAATATTTAGTGATAAGTACTATATTTAAATACCCAAATCTTGAAAAACCATTTTAAATCCAGTTGGATGTTCCACTTATTGTGATAGGAGCCATACTCTGTCATGTTGACAAAAGTGGGGAAGAACATCCCATGGCTTATGTTAATCACACATTATCAAAGGCTGAGAGGAACTATACGGTCACCAAGTGTGGGTGTCTTGCGGCAATTTATGCCACAAAAGCAGTTTCACATCTATATTCATGGGACACATTTTAAGGTTATAACCACACTTATCTCCAGTGGTTGCACAATCTGAAGAAACCAGAGGGGAGATTGGCGCAGTAGTCCTTAAAATTGCAGGCCTATGACTTTGAGATCTAACATCACACTGGAAAACAAAACCAGAATGCTCATAGGTTATTAAGGTTACCAGCAGTTCTTGCTGTACAAGATCAGGCTGATGACCTTTTTGACTGAATGGTTTAAATTTTATTTGATGTGGGACGACCTGGGGATGATACTGCACCAATTAGGGATAGAAGAAAGATGAAAAAGGAGGATAAAACCTGGAAAACCTCCATGCACGGCGTTTGATAGTCCAGGAATTCCATGGACCGCCTTTGCTATTTGCTATCTCAGTTTGGGGCATTGGTGCGCAAAACCAACACAGTCAAAAATCGTCCCCTACCCAAAGTCCATTACTGGTATCAAACTAAGGAGGCAGTGGTAGAGGGTTCATACTCTACCACTGGGGTATCCTCCCTGACCTTTTTGACTGAATGGTCCAATGGGAATTACAGGATGAACCATTCAAGATAAAGACTGTGTTGATAAAGGCAGTAAAGAAAACAGAATTTGTAAATGGCTAACCTTTTAAAGATATTGGATGACAAGAGGCTTCTGTTCCCAAACCCCTCAGAGGAAACAGATATAATCTGGGCTTCAAACAAGGTTGTCAGCCTTGAGGTTTGTCAAAAATATTTATGACTGCATTTTAAGCCTAAAATAGATACGGCGGATTGGGGAGAATCTGCCAATCATAACATCAGTTATGATTATTTGAGCGCCTTGAGTTGAGGCGATTTTGGGTTGTATTAGGGCTATTATTAGATCGCATTCAAATATGGCGATAAGGTTGTATTGACATTTGACAAATATTGGGTATGGTCGCTTCAAACTAAGGCAATGGAGAAATTAAATACCATACTCTTCCAGAACCAATGAGATTAGGCGGAACTGATTACTAATCCAAGAAAATGATATCATCTGAAGTTGCTGAGATATAAGCAAGGTGAGATGATTGAAGAGAAAAAGTTGTTAGTAGTTTATAAGTGAGCAGAACAGCTAGGATCCACTGTATTATATTAATTAAATAAAGTGTCATTTGGGGCAATAGCTCCATAACTTTCTATATTTTAAGTGTGTAAGTCCCAGGGAATGTCCCCTGTGTGTTGATTGGGCCCTTTTCCCATTCCTGAGTAAGAAGGTATCAAAGAGGGTGGATGTACCCCTTGATACCCAGGGCGACCTCGCCCACATGGTAGATGAGCGCTGGGTAACAGCCCTTCCACTTCAGATCCCTCCCCTGGTGCCCACACTCACTTCGGCAGAACTTGTACATTTAATCAGGGAAATCTGCGCTGAGATCGCTGAAATGAAATTGATTGGTCCAAAATTGAGTGGATATCAGTCTGATGTTTGGATCTCATGTAGTTGAAAAGGGATGAAGACTGATTCATCAGCTGGAATTGCTGACGGTTTCAATTCAGCCAACACTATGATCACAAAAATCAACCCCCTCCCAAAATTGTTGGGAACCATCCCAACGGGCAGGTAATAGTATCAGACACCATCAATGAGGGTTCGAAGCTCCCTTCTGGAAAATTGGGCATTGTGACTGAAGCAATGCTTTTGACTATTTGATTGGCCCAGCAACTGGGCATGGGCGTGTTGGGCATCCTGAACCTGTTCCTAACAAATTGGGGCCGCCCCTATGTGGGGTGGCCATGGGGGATTCCTGCTGCTCATCAGGCAAATGCCATCATGCCAGCCATCAGAAATGTAGCTGAGCCTCAGTTCTGACGTTCAAGGTCAAACTGACAGCAACTTGGCCTGCCACCAAAATCTTTGATGTTGGTTCCCAGTGAACTTGTCCACCCCATTCCCAAATAATTCACCAGTTAGGTCAAAATTGAGGTTTTCAATCCTGGCTTATCCCCACATCAATTGACTACTATTTAAATTAGTTGCATTGCACTGAGAAAAATTGTTTGTCAATTTTCTTCACTTTCCTTTGCAATAAAATTTTGACTCAAAAAACAATCAATTTTGATTTTCTTGATTCCCTTCTGGCCGCATTCCTGATGGCTTTTCCCTGGTGGCCTGTTGGTCCATATGCTGGATGGGCTCTACCAGTACTAATGGTCACTACGGCCCCCACCGTTGTAGACTGGATTCAGCAAGCTAGATACTTATGGCAATTTAACCCTATCATTATGAACTTTCATCAACAATATACTGGGATCTTGTGGCCTTACATCCACCATCTTCAAGCAAGAATTTGCCCCCTCGTCTCCCCAGTTGAATTAACCACATCTACTGGTGACCTTGTTGAAACCATACCTGTGGTCCCACCCCCTGCAGCAAGACCTCCAGGCTCTGGGGAGGCCTTGAAATTTGTTCATTCTAGGGATGATATTCACTATTGTCTTACACCAACGATTTATCATTTCCCAATGCCCGTCTCCATACAACATCATTTGGGCGGCAATGCCTCTGGCATTCTGGCTTGCTTTTTTGGGTGCTTATGCATCCCGACTGGCAGGCCAGTCTAAACTTCTTCTGCCATTTCCATGAAATAATTGACCAACCATTGTTTCCAGCCACTTCTGCCCTGCTCTTCGAGGTGGGCGTTGCAACGGTTACCCTTTACCAAATGAATGTGCAACCAGTAGCCTGCTTTTTGTTGTTTGTTTGGTCACTTGCCAATTTTGGGATTAGTATCCACTCTACCTTAGAGAAATTTTTTCTACCAACCAAGCTGCGTGGATTGCTACTGCTCCCCCTACCAATAGCCCAGAAGGAAGTTCACATGTTATTAACCGTGAAATAGCTAATCAAGTTCTTGACGACCTCGCTGAGGTACAAATGCATTTGGCAATTGCTCTTAATAACGCCTCCGCATTATCTCATGCCCAACAAGGGGTTGTGTTATTGGACGCTGTGGAAGGGGATGCCCGTCAGTGGGTTAGAGGCCTTCTGCGCTCTTCCTCACAAGTGGGAGATCCCACTCCACTGATGGCTGTCATATCAGCTGCCTTGAAATTCCATGTGTCACTCTCATACCACTTATTCAGATTGCTCTATACTATGGCTGAAGCCCCTAGCTTGGCTTCTTTGATCTCTACCTTACATGAACTGGCTCCTACGCTGGCCTTCTCTAATGATATGTTTAGGCAGTCTTTAGATCAGGCTTAGATTCAGTTTATGCTTATAATGAGGTCTGGTCTACCTTACAAGGAACAGTAGATCAAATATGTGCCACCATGACTACTATTAATGCCTCCCTCCGCCATGCTTCCAGCTATCAAAAGGGAAATTTTATGATAGGATTACCCAACAACAATGTGGGCAGAGTGTCTACCCTCAAACCAGCGATGTCCCCTAGCTACTGATTCCATCATAACTCCTGTGTCAAAGTTGGCTGACTCTGATTCACCTGTAAATGAATCTGTAAAAGCCCAAATGGAGGAAGTTGGCTCTCCTGCCCTCATACTTCCCATTTTTGCTCCAGAAAAAGCCCCCGACCTTTCCCCCAATTTTCCAGTTATTTCTTCAGTCACAACAGAAATGGCTGAATCTTCCAATAAACAAAACTTCGCTTATTTCTTATTGCCTATGAAGCTTAGTGTCAGTTCTCACCATGTCTCCTTTGAGGCCCTGGTGGATACTGGAGCCACAGGTAATTTTATGAGTGTCAACTTGGCCCAACAATTAGAACTGGACATGTTCGTGGGTCCCTCAGTGATGGTGGCTTCTTCTGACTCCCAAAGCTCGTATGTCATCTGGCGCCAGTGCCTTTCTCAGTACACCAGTTTAGCTTCTGCAATCATTTCTCCGCTATGCTGAACTTGGTGTTTCCGGTGATCTTAGGAGTGGGATGGTGACGCCAACAACATGTCAAGATTCACCTGGAGTCTAACATGTCATTCATCAATGATCAACTGGAGGGTAAATTCCCTCTGATTGACACTCTTAAGAAAACATAAGGCTGCAGTTCTATTACTTCCCTCATCTCTCCTGCGGGCATACCAGCCAATTTTCCTGAAAGCTCAATTCGCTATCAAAGCATCTTCAACTCTGAAAAGGTGGATCATCTGCCTCCTCACACTAGATTCAACTGTGGATTTTATACAACAGTGGAGTTGGTGAATATCAACTGTCAGTTGTATCCCCATACAGCGGAGGAGGAGATTGCGCTCAACACTTGGTTGGATGATATGCTGAAAAAAGGGTGGCTGTCTAAGGAGACATTGCCAGTCGTGTCCCCCATCATCTTTGCCAAAAAAGCTGATGGTTCCCTCCGTCCCTGCATGGATTACAGTCATTTAAACAAAGTAACAGTTTCCAATCCCTACCCCCTGCCTCTGGAGCAGATGATCAGTCAGGAAATTGTCAAATCTCATGTGTTCTCTAAGCTGGATCTAGTTAACACTTTTAACCAGATTTAGATAATGAAAGGGAAGAATGGTTAACAGCAATCCAGACAAAATGAGGTATTTTCCAATTCCATGTGATGCTCTTTGGGCTGAAGAATGCTCCCACTATGTTTCAACATATGATCAATAATGTACTGGGTGACCTCCAGTTTACTTGCGCAGTTAGCATATATCAATGACATTCTGGTTCACTCCCCAACTCCCGAACAACACGCTACTGATTTGGAAGCAGTTGTGGCTGTCTTGCATAAGGCAGGCTTGTTTGTCAAGCCTTCCAAATGTGACTTCTATAAGGAGGAGGTTACCTTTCTCAGGAACCTCATCCTTAAAGATGGCTATGCAATCCCTCCCAATAAGTTGGATGCTATCTGAGAATGGCCAACCCTGACTACCCAGAAACAACTACAGAGTTTCTTGGGAACCATCATTTTCTTAAAAAAATTTTCCCTGGCACTTTCCCAGCTTGCTGCCCCACTCCACCCCCATACAGGGAAGAATGTACCATTTCGCTGGATGCCCAAATACCAACAGGCGTTTGAATTGATCAAAGAGGTGTTTTTGTCCCCTCCCATTTTGAAACATGCGATTCCTGCCAAGTCATATATCATTGCATGCAATGCCTCCTTGGTAGCAGTGGGGGCAGTGTTGCTTCAAGAGCACGATTGCTTGGAACACCTGGTCGCCTATTTTTCCCAGAAGTTCACCTCTATGGAGCAGCCTTGGGCCATCTATGACAAGGAGTTGGCAGCCGTAGCATGGGCATTAACTCATTGAAGGTATCTGTTACAGGGTGCTCAACATGAGTTAACAGTCCTCACGGATCACCAGGCTCTCTTGTATTTTTTCAAACCCCAAAAAATTGGCGCACTGGCAAGCCCAAACCTATTGGGACTTGTGCAGTTTTAATTTCAAATACGAATTTGTAAAAGATGCGCTCAATATACTTCCTAATTATCTCAGCTGAAGCCCTGCCCATTGTTCCTCAGACCTGGAGGAAGTGGACCTCATTACTATAATTCCTGCCACCTAAATCCTGTCGATTGTCCCCCCTAACATTTCTTCCATTACTCTGGCTTCTGACGCCCTGCTTGTTTCTCAGGTCTTAGCCAGTCAAATGGCCTGCCCTGAGGGTGTGGAGTTTGTTGAGCAGTTGTCTCACCAGAGTCATAAACACTCCCTATACTCCTTGGTGGAGGGTCTCACTTATTTTTGGTCATGCATCTGGGTTCCTCCCTCCTTCAGAGCTAAGGTAAATTTCACACATCATGATCCCCATGGTTGGACATCCCAGCAATAAGAAATGCATTGACTTGATCAAGTGGACCTACAATTGGGCGGGTTTGACAAAAGAGGTTCCAGCCTGGATTGCCGATTGAGTTACTTGTGCTTGGGCTAAGTTGGATTTCTCTGGTAGAAATGGCCTTTTACATCCCTTACAGCAGGCGGAGGGTCCATGGACATTGGTGTCCATGGACTTTATTGTCAAACTCCCCTGTTCTAAGGGGTTCACAGCGGTGATGGTGGTGGATCGTTTCACTAAATTTCCCTCTTTATTCCTTGTACTTCCATAATTACATCTGAGGAAACCGCCCACCTTTTTTTATGCCATGTGTTCTCAATGTTTGGTTCCCACAGGAGATCATCAGTGACTGTGGTTCACAGTTCATGGCGCGGTTTTGGAGTGAACTCTTATCTATCCTAAAAAAATCCCCCTGTCATTACTCAGCGTATCATCCCCAGTTCAATGGACAGACTGAGAGAGTTAACCAAATTCTTGAACAGCACCTGCGTTGCTATGCTGCAGCTGCACAGGACACCTGGGCCAATGACCTTCCACTTGATCAATTTGCATATAACAATGGGACTCACACATCCACAGGGTTTTCTCCCTATGAAGCAACGTTGGGTTATAATCCCTCCTTTTTGGCTGGACCTTGCTTGCGGCCCAAGGTTCAAGCTGCCACAGATCACGCTGAACATATTAGGTCAACCCAATTCTTAGTGCAGGAACACCTCACCAAAGCTATTGATGACTACAAGTGGTTCACGGATCATAAGTGGCTCCCAGGTCATGATCTAACAGTGGGCTCCTATGTTATGCTTGATACCCATCATTTACAAATATAAGCCCCTTTCCATAAGTTCGCAAGTAAGCGTTTGGGCCCCCATTTGGTGAAGGAGGTCTTGGGCAATTGTGCGTTCCAGTTGAAGCTTCCAGCTCACTGGAAACAGCACCCCATCTTCCACATTTCCCAGTTGTTGCCCTTCAAGGGTATGGTTCCCATGGAACCTGAACTGATCATCATTGAGAACGTGGAAGAGGCCAAGGTGGAGAATATCCTGGCATCCCACAAGTCCTGATGGTCCATTCAATACCTCGTGTCTTGGAAAGGGTATCCAGCTTATGAGAACATTTGGGTCAAGGCTCGCAATTGCACTAACTGTATGGAACTGGTCAAAGCATTCCACAAATACACCCCAAAGCTCCCCGTCCCCCCAAAAAGTTGTGACGGTAATGGCGATCAAGTTACCCAAGGCGCATAAGAATGTGGCCCTCATGCAGTTTCCCAGTGGTAGTGCCCTTCCTTTGGAAAAAGGAAAGGGTAATGTAAGTTCTGGGAACATCCCCTGTGTGTTGATTATGATCTTTTCCCAATCCCAAGTAAGAAGGTATTGAAGAGGGTGGCTATACCCCTCGCTATCCAGGGAGGCTTCGCCCACATGGTAGACAAGCGCTGGGTAACAGCCCTTCTGCTTTGGATCCCCCAAAGTGCCCACATTCCTCTCGGCAGAACTAGTACATTTAATCAGGGAAATCTGCACTGAGATCGGTGAAATGAAATTGATTGGTCTAAAGTGAGTAGAAATCAGTCTGATGCTTGGATCCCATGTAGTTGAAAAGGGATGAAGACTGATATCAGCTGGAATTGCTGACAGTTTTGATTCAGCCAACACTATGATCATAAAAATCAACCCCCTCCTAAAATCATCAGGGATTATCCCCAATGGGCAGGTAATAGCATTGGACACCATTGAAGAGGGTTCAAAGATACCTTCTGGAAAATCAGGCGTTGTGGCTGATGCAATGCTTTTGACTGAATAAAAGGCCCAGTGACCGAGCATGGGCAGGTTGGGCATCCCAAACCTGTTCCCAACCAATTGTAACCACCCCTACATGGAGTGGCCTTGGGGGATTCCTACTGCTTGTTGGGCCAAATGCTGTTGCACCAACTGTTGGAAACATAGCCAAGCCTCAGTTTGGATGTTTGTGGTCAAACCAACAGCGACTTGGCCCGCTTCCAAATTCTTTGATGTTGGTTCCCAGTGAACTTATTCACCCCATTCCCAAATAATTCACCAGTTAGGTCAAAATATGGTCTCAATACTGGCTTGTCCCCACATCAATCAGCTACTATTTAATCAGTTGCATTGCACTGAGAAAATTGTTGGTCAATTTTCTTCACTTTCCTTTGCAATAAAATTTTTACTCAAAAAACAATCAATTTAGATTTTCTTGATTACCTTCTGGCCGCATTCCTGATGGCTTTTCCCTGGTGGCCCATCAGTCCATATACCAGATGGGCTCTATCATTACTAATGGTCACTATGGCCCCCACCATCATAGACTAGATTCAGCGAGCTAGATACTTCTTGCAAACTAACCCTGTCAATATGAACTTTCGTCAACAATATACTGGGATCTTGTGGCCTTACATCCACCATCTTCAAGCAAGAATCCGCCCCCTTATCTCCCCCAGTAGAATTAACCTCATCTACTGGTGACCTTGTTGAAACCATACCTGTAATCCCACCCCCTGCAGCAAGACCTCCAGGATCTGGGGTGGCCTCAATTTGTCTCGTTCTTGGGATGATATTCACTATTGTTTTACACCAACGATTTATCATTTCCCAATGCCCAGCTCCATACAACATCATTCAGGCAGCAACGCCTCTGGCATCATGGCTTTTTTTGGGTGCTTATGCATCCCAACTGGCAGGCTAGTCTAAACTTCTTCTGCCGTTTCCATGACAAAGTGTGTCTGAGGACTGACAATCTTCATATCATCTGTCTATTTGCTCAATGTGATTGACCCTGTGCAAAATTTTCAGGCATATCTCAACAATTCCGCCAAATTTATAACAGGTTTGAGAAAACGGTGAAGCACATTAACCAATAATGTTAATGGGAATTGTTAATTATGAAAATAGTGATTTAATCACCTATTGGATGGAGTGTCAACTTTATATCCCACACAAGGACGTGACAGGATGCCAGTTAATAAGCCTGGTTTCAAATGGCACAACAGTCTCCATAGACATGATGGAACCTCTAAGCGTGAGTACAGAAGAAGTTTATTATATCACTGTTGCTATCAATCACCTTACAAGGTGAGTCAAAACACAAGCATTAGCAAGAAGGTGCAACAAGTACCATGAAAAGCATCTTAGAGCAGGTGATATACCAACACAATTGTCCCCAGATGTTATTGAGTGACAATAGAACAAATTTCAACTATTATGTGATTCCCCTGACTGAATAGCCTGATGATGATTAAGGAGTGGTGTCTGCTCCTTATTGTCCTGAAATGAATGGTGTCATTGAACAAGTAATTGGTACACTTGCAGCTACAATGAAGAGATTAGTCTCAGGTAGAGCGTCTTAATGGGTGTCTTATCTGGGCTCAATAACTTTTGTGTACAATATTAGCTTCTATTCAACAAAAGTGAAAACGTCGTTTTAGTTATTATATTTTTGATGGGCAGCATTACCCCCAATTCTATATTAAGTAGCGGAGCCAACTCCTGGGACTAGTGTGGAAAAAATTGTATTGGATAGCAAATATTATAGTCAACCTTCAGTCTCAAGCTTATGACATGATAAAGAGAAGAGTTCAGCCTAAGAAACCCAATAAAAAGGTTTGACCTAACCTAGAGGGATTTTTGTTAAAAAGTGTTGCTTATTATGGCACTTATGGGTTTGGTCGCTGAAACAAATTGAATGAATTATGGTTGGGATCATTTGAAGTTATTATGAAATTGGCAACAGATGCCTACAAATCAAAAATGTAAACGATGGTCATGTTACTAATCAAGTTCATATTAATTTCTAAAGAAGTGTAATTAAAGGATAAAAAAGGAAAAATTGATAAAATATTGAAGGAAGTAATAGAAATAATATAATATTAGAAAAAATAGGATAAAAGAAGAAAAGAAAATTGAAGTGTATTACTTTTTTTTATTCAGGAGCCTCAGGTTCCAAGGTGCAAATCCAACTTTAAAGCCTCTGGGGTAGGGAGGTTGGATGACAATTGTGGAAAAGAGGCCGCCAAAATCAATATGAGATCAAATGGTTGCAAGAGTTAATATTGGATGGAACCGTTTTCTTTGTACACAAAGAGAACTTTGTAAATGCGCAAAGAAAGGGAGTGAAATCAGAATATTTGTGTTTGCTAAGCAAGAAAACCTGAATCAAAGGGGAAGCAACAATGGAGGAAGATACAATCAGAGAATAAAAATTTAATCTCTATAGGGCACAGGAACCAGAAGCTGTGTCCTAAATGCTTGGCAACAAGCTCTGTCAAGTATGCTTGCCATATGGGATATCAATAGCCAAGGGAAATGTGCAAGAGGTTGCCAGATCATGCTGCCAATTATAGCCATGAGAGGAATATATTGCTGAATAGTTCCAGCTGCAAAGTAGTCATGCAAGAAACAAAATTTATCTTGGAGGCGGTGATATATACTTCATGGAAGCAAAAAGTGAAGGTGTGGTGAAAATTAGGCAATGTAGGGAGTTTAGATGCTCAGAGGTGAATAACTTATCCAGCAAAGTGAAGCGCATACACCACAGTATCTCAATCAAGAATATGTTTAAGGTTACTGAGGTTGATAGTGATTCTTAGGGCCTTAGACAATTTTCCCCAAAGGTCTTCAAAGGGGAGCTTGACATGTTCCTTATTCCTGATAGTCAGTTACATTGATAAAATCCTTAGCTTCTAAAATAGACTGATTCAAAAATCTCTGGTAGAGGCTCCCAATTGGAAAGAGATTCCTGATCCAAATTGGGAAAGATGGATTCATTAGGCTCAAGGATTCTTGTTGAATTCAAGGTAGACAGAGCAGAACCTACCATTGACCCAAAATCAAATATGGCAATAGTCAAAAGAAAAAATAATGACCATGGGTTACTTGAAGCAATTGCCACCCCTGCTTCATCTTCAAGTTTGGGCACCGTTGTTAAATTTGATAAGGAAGGATTTCCCAAATCTTTTTGACTTAAAGCGTTGGATCTAGTAGTGCCATAGAGGATACTTCTTTGAGAAGGTCATGAAAATCGCTTAGAAAAGGATAGAATCCATTTCAGACAGACTGACCAAGTATCAAAAATAGCAAGAATTGTTAGAGGACTTGGATTTTTATGTATAAAATGGTCAAGTAAGGACGTTGGAAATTTTATACGACCACATCATCCAGCTTGGGATTAGATAAGCTTCATTTTATCCAATTATTGGTTCATTTATAAATTCTTTTTATAAATTATGCTTTTAGACAATAGTTTACTTACAGTTATATGATTGGCAATAATAACTGATTGAATGGTTAATCATAATCTACAAATGATTTAAATATGGAAATAGTTATTATTGCAATTTTTATTTTGGATTGTTTCTGACAATGATGATTAGTAAGTCAGCTCAAAATGGGCAATTACTCATGGGAAATTGATCATTATATTAGCTGATGTGATTTATGAGTTAAATGGCGTTCAGTCACGCTAATCTTTATAAAAATAAGCTGTTTTTTAATTTGAACCAATATATATATATTTGACTAGGTGTGCCAAGACAATTGTGATGCCACGATTACCAATTCCACATGTCCTCTAATACTCTCACCCATATATATTCCCTAATTATTTTTAATAAACTACACCTTGGAAATTTATATTTTCTTCTATTGTGTTTCTTCAGTTGAGGATATTTAATATCCAGTTATCTTTCTAAGTGTCAATTGCCAGAGTGAGTCTGAAATCGCTTGTTTTATCAGTATTTGCCAGAGTAGGGCCAAAGTTACTAAGGATTAAAAACTTGACTAAGCTAGTTGTCACAATACACCTAGCAAGTCTATATATATAAATTCAAAAGCTATTAGTTAAGCAACCTTATGCGTCAGTAGAAACCCCATAATTTTTATAAAAAGTAATTAATTAGACCTGGAGAACAATAACACTCAATTTTCTGGTCCTCCAGGGTTTCCTGATGAGCTTAGGCCCCAAGAAGCCCTGGAGTGCCTGTGATACCAGAACCTCTTGGATGCCTGGAACCCTTGGACACCCCGGTATTCTAAGAAAAACTGAACCCCTGGTCCCCTAAGCCTTTAGGGCCTCTAGGGCCCAGTAGTACCTCAGAAATTCTGAAAGATTGACTCATCTCCTGTTGCACCAGTTGAAAGTTCTTGATACCTAAATAGGATGCATTGTTAAGGGGAGTAAACTCACCCATGATGGGGTACCTTTGAATGCTGAAGTCTCTCTATCTGCTCATCGTTGTCAAATTATACTTTAGCATCATTGTATATCTCTATGAAAGAGTTTATAGCAGCGAATCAACGCTTTGAAACATTACCAACTTAAGCTTAAAATACAACTTAAAGTTTATA
Source organism: Massospora cicadina (assembly GCA_022478985.1). NCBI lineage: Eukaryota > Fungi > Entomophthoromycota > Entomophthoromycetes > Entomophthorales > Entomophthoraceae > Massospora > Massospora cicadina. The sequence continues at coordinate 84,837 of JAKSZP010005557.1, read as the reverse complement.
ATGTGAGGTATGACAGTTATAACAGATCTTTGCCTTCAAGAATGCCCTTAATACCACCTACTACAGAATTAAACTTGTTAATGACATTTTATGTTAATTACGCCATCAAGTAAATACCATCTAGTCACACAAGTATCTTGTTAACACCAAATCCTCTTAGGGAGAATTTGTACCTTCCACGTTAATCTATAAAGGAAACCAACTGCTCCCTCTGGGCAACAAATATAAGCCCACTTTTAAGAAGAATATGTCATATGTAAAAAAGTGCTTTTCTTCCTACACTTTTAATGAGAGCGCTTTGGAGGAGGCTACTAATAATCAAAAAACTCAAGAATCTAATATCTTGCCTCAACTAAGTTGTCAAAAATATGTCCCACACTTAATGAATTGTCACAGTTGGGATGGTTCTAAGGGTGTGCCCATCAAAATATTCTGGATTGTTTTACTTTGGCTAACAAAAACCAGGCTTTATCAAATTAGCCTAAATCATTGAAAATCTATCTTTGAGTACACCAATTAAGTTCTATACTGATGCACAAACTTTAGTTACAGGAATTTACTCAAATTAGATGATGAAAAATCGCTGCTTTACTTGCTTTCAATTTCATCGCCCAATATCCAGTTGTACTCAAGGCTGTTAAACACAATATCACCTCGCTTGTTCACATTAAGGAAGCCTTAAGTGTACCTATCAATCTTTAAGATTTATGGACTTTCTCTCTATGCACCTAAAGCTTGACCCCACGTTCTAGCTGTAACTTCTAATTTGACTCCTATTCAGAAAAGGTGATTCATCTATTGCAACTGTACCAAGCAAACCATGGATACCTGATTCCATTTACCTCGGGATGATGAAACAAATTAAACAGGTAAGTTTAGGGCAAAAATCTCACACTGCTAGCAGATTATATGCTACTTAACCTACCAAAGTCTATGCCAAGTTCTGGCTATTTTGTATTAGCCTTCATTGATGTTGATATACCCACTTTCAATCAAGACAATAAAGACTTAATTTTCTCTTATTATTACAATAGGCAATTATCTAAAAAAATTTGAATTCAGCTCTGAAAGCAAAAGCCCCTCCCTAACTAACAAAACTTTCAAGATTTTTAAGTATTTAAAAGTGGATTAAACAATAACCTAAAATATCCTCAGTTTATGTTCTTTCTAACTTTCTTCTATCAAATAACTCCCATTTTGGATCTTCTGTTGTATGAGTATAAGTGGTAGTCCACACGATTGTTTTGGCCATAGTAGATACTAGCTCCTTGGATAATATTATTTTCACCCAACTTATATATTACAAAAAATAATTCTGATTTTTTCCACAAGGATGAGTAAAAAACAGAGGGAGCTCAGTATACTTAAGCTTTTGGGATTTATTCTCCTTGACCCTTAAGACTGGGGACCTTTTAATCACTTCTCCTGCTACAGCCTTAAGAAATTGTAGTTAATAGTTACTTATTAGAGTCCATCTGATAAAAGAATTTAATTACATAATCAATCATAGGGAAAATATATATCCCTTATGGAATATCGTGTACCACTGCTATTTAATTCCCTTTCAAAAACAAGGGGATCCCAAGAAAAATTTGTCTCTCATCAAGTTTTTACCTCCATCTGTTGCATAGAATATGCTGTTCTAAGGTCCAAACTAAATTGCACTCAACACTGTTGATGCATAAGATAAATTATGCTCTATTCCCCCATTCTTTTACTATAACTCCACAATCTCAGGCGGTGGTGGACTCTCAAGCCAATTCTATATTACCCATACTAATATTTTAGAAATATATGTACTGAGATTTTGGAATGGCTAACTAACCAGCTATGACAGGTTATTAATGCTATCTGTATTGTCTTACTTTACTTAGATTTTTTTATTAAACAACCTAATATGGATGTTGGAGTTATTAATATTTGATAACTATTGTTAGGGGACATTCTCATATGAGACATTAGTTTAGTCTATTTTGGTTTACTTCCATATCTTAACAAGAAATTTCTTTTTGAGGGATGATTTCTTACAATGTTTTTAAGAAGGTTAATGTTTGTTCAATTATAAAAGTAAACTTTCTTAAACGGATCACCTAGAATTTTTCAACAAATGATAAAGATGTTTTTGGAGTTACCAAAGTGTTGATAACGCTTTTCTTGGCGGTAACTTGCAGGTTAGTATAAGTGAAGTGGCCTGCTGGAAAGGGTAAATTGACCCATTACATAAGCAGGCTGCTAATTTGTAAAGTACAATCACTACAGGAAGGGAATAAAGGTGTTAGGACACGATATCTTGAAAACCATTCTCATAGAGGTTCATAATCTAGTTGGTGGTGGATCATGACTAGGTGGATGAAGTGTTTATTCTTATAGTATGACTCTTTAAATTATGCTTGTTAGTGATGAGTTTTGTTTTCATTGGGATGCCAACTGAATATTTTGAGCACTGAAATTCCCCATTTAAAACCCTTGTTTTATTAAATAAAGACAAGCAATAAAATACATAGTAATACAAAAGCTATATTGTTCTCTTGTGAAAATTCAAAGTAATTCTTTCCCATAGCTATATTTGTTTTCAAGTTCTCTTGAGTAAAAGTTAAGGGGAAAGTTTACTTATATGAACTTTTCTTAAGTTTCTAAAAACCAAAGTCGTCATTACCTGCATGTAGTTGTCATGGAAATGGCAGAAGAACTTTAGACCAGCCTGCCAGTCAGAATGCGTGAGAATCCAGAAAGCAAGCCGAAATGCCAGAGGCATTGTCAACCATATGACTTGATATGGAGCTAGGAAATATGATACTATGTAATGGTGGCGAAATGACAAGGTTAGGAGTATCCCAACAGAAAACCAAACTGAATATACTCCAGACCCATGGGTTCTAGCAACAGGGGGAAACTACTGTGATAGTCTCCACGAGATTCTTGGTTGTTAAGGCCATTTCGTCAGGGGTGGTAGAGAGGCGGATTTTCTCTTGTAGTTGGCGAACATAAGGCCATAAGACCCCTGTATATTGCTGTCAGAAGGTCATGAGAACAGGGTTGTAGAGCCAAAATATATTGGACTCGTTGAAACCAATCAGTAATGGAGGGAACCATGGTAACCAAAAGGATTGGTAAGGCCCACCCTGAGTGCAGAGTGGCAGACCACCAGGAAAATGCCATCTGGAATGTGGTTGGAAAGAAAAAAATAAAAATTTGGGTTTTTTTAATAAAATTTTATTTGGGAAAAAAGTAAGAAAATTTACCAACAATTTTCTCAGTGCCATGCAACTGATTAAATAGTGGTTGATTGGGTAGTGACAAGGCATGGGCAGGATCCACAAATTCGACCTAACTGGCAAATTGGTCAGAAGTGGGGGAGTTTATTCTCTGGAAACCAACATTGTAAAATTTGGCAGTGGGCTGAGTCTCTGTCTGTTTGACCTCAAACGCCTGGGCCAAGGCTTGATTACATTTCCAACAGTTAGCATGATGGCATTTGGCCTGACGAGCAATGGGAATCCCTTAAGGCCATCCCATATAGGGATGGGACCATTTAGTTGGGAATGGGTTCAGGGCGGCCAACCCACCCACGCTCAGTTGTTTAACCGTTCATTCAATTGACAGTAGCACGTTGGGCGCAACACCCAAATTACTATCAGAAGGCTTCAAACCCTCATCAATGGCACCTGATATTTGTTCTACTGGTTTAGGAGGTGAATTGGAACTGTCAGGTGATCCAGCCAATATCTCATTCTTTATGCTTTTACAGCCATTCAAATTCTGGCCATCAGCCAGATTGCCACCCAAAATAGATCTGACCAATTTCAGTTTGATAATCTCAGTACAGATTTCACTAATTCCCTGCAACAGTTCTGCCGAGGTGAGTGAGGGAATTGGAGGTGGGACCCAGAGCGGACGGGCTGTCACCCATCACTCATCAACTACGTGAGTGAGATTGCCCTGGGTGATGAGGGGTACCGCCATCCTCTTTGGTGTCTTTTTATTTGGGAATGGAAAGATAGCCTGATCGAGAGCCAAAGGACACTCCATGAGACTTACAGTAGGAGAATACTTTGGTGAGATTGAAATTAATTGTATTAAATAAAACTTAACTTTGTAGTTTTCTTAATACAACTATTAATAACTTTATTCTATATTAAACCAGTATTTGAACCTGTGCAGTAAACACAAAAAGTTTAAATTTGGTGCTCACTACAGGGGGTAGTTGAGTTTTTTTGACCAATTACACATTAGAATTATCAGCACATTTCTTATAAAAACAAACTACAGAAGCTGTAGAATGAACTGGAGACAGTGAGTAATAATACTTTGAATCTGACACCACAATCTGGTCTTAATACCTTGAAAGAACAAGTTATGAAACTAAGGAAGGAATAGAGTAGGTTACAAAGATCAGTGATGTTCTTCATAAAAATCACCTCCTTGAAGAAGAAAGAAACTAAAGTAATCAAGGAATTAATGTATCAGAAAGCTTTTTAGGAAGCAGAAAAAGAACAATTTTTTCAGCTACAGAACTTTTAGGGAAAGTCCTAAAATAGTTAGAAGACCTAGAAAAAATTGTAACTGTTTTTGGACGGAGGTAAATGTAGCTGGCAATGATTTATATGATGAAGGTTTTGTTGAAAATTACACACCCAAAGAAATATTCTTGGGATGTTTGAAGCATTTCTAGAGAAGACTCCAGATAATACCCCATTAGTCAGTAGGGTTACTAGATAAGTCCCTTACATCACAGTAGTGACTGATTTTTTCTGAAATACTCTGAAACTATTTATTTTTCACTGGGATAACACCTGGCCTTTTTCCACCTTTTTTATGATATGTTAGGGTAAGGAGACATCAAAAAGTGATGACCATTATGAACTTTTTTACATTAATTGCTAAAATCTAGTGTTGCCCCTTCTAAAATGGGTTAATTGGATGTGAAAAGATGTAAAGGAGGCGATCATGAATGAGTTTGGCAGCCATGAACAGATAGCAGCAGCAAACAGGAGTTCATGGGTATCCAGTCTAAGAAAGATGAGACCTTAGCTGCTTTTGCTGCCAGTTTTTAAGCAGTAAGCTCAAATCTTAGCAGGCACAAAAGTTTTGTCTGACTTCAATTCCCATATCGCCATGAAGACAGCTCTTAGGCCCTACAGATACCTGCACTTGATTCATATTTTCTGCTCTAGCAACCAAAACCTCCACTTTTAAAATTAATGGAGTATCTTAAGATGTTAGGCTCAACATTTGAGGCTCCAAACCAAAGCTCTAAACCCATTCACGCCAAGGATAACCAAACTACAGAAAAACCTAACAATAAAAAATACTTACAGAGCTGACTATTAATGAGGAAAAGTGAAGGGTCAAAGTAGATAGTTAGATTTTTTAAAATTACTGTCAAAAATATGGTTTATCAAGGTATTACAAAGCTCAAGGTTGGACAAAAAATCAAAAAGCAAGTGAATCTCGTTCAGGTCTAACAGAAAGAAACCATCCCAGAATTGTAAAAAGGATCAGCATTCTAGATAAAAAGAATATAGAACTGCAGCTAATCATGTCTTACTTATTATTCTCAAAAATGATTTAGACATCTCTGATTTTTTGTAGATAATGATACAACTGATACACTCTATCATGGTGTAAACTTGGATGTCAATGCAAATACTAGGGCAAAGGTGAGGAGTTGAATCCTTAGATAGTGAATGAGGTCGCTTGATCCTATGTTTTTTAGTTAATGGAAAAAGCTGGAAACACCAAGAATATGATGAATTACTCATGACAAAGCTCAATGATGTTAACGTTTCCATCCCATTAGTTTTAGCACAGAATGCTTTCCTGATCTGTCAACTCAATTATTAATACATTAGACTTGGCGTCTGATGCCACAATTCATTCATTAAACACTTCATTACAATATTCTGAGTGTACTTATGTGGATATTATAATTTTTCAAGTGAAAGTATGAGCTATAATTGATAGTGGAGCGCCTATCAATATAATTTTGATAGATTTGGTAAAACAAATGAAAATCTCTACAGATTTAAAGCGCAAGAAATAATATGGGACAGCCAGCCCATAGACTATAGCTACTTATGGTAATGTAATGTATTGCCTCTTTGGTTTGTATTGCTGGTATTATCAGTGATGCCATAGTTCTAGAAAACCAAAATTATGACATCCTTATTGGGACTGTAGTCCTGAGATGTATGGTGGCAAAATGCACTCAAAAGAAAACACCTTTACTATTCTCAGGGCAAAGTTGCGTGAGTTATATCACTTTAAAGAAGAAGCTTTAATGTTTAGTGTAGAAATTTTATATGACCACATTATCCAGATTAGTATTATTTAAGCTCTAATTTATTAAAAACTGGTTCATAAATTTGATTTAGCTTATCAATTAATCTTTTATATGCCAATTTAACTATGTCATCTATTTGGCAATAATAGCTTATTGAATGGTTAATATTAATTTCTAGAAGATTGTATCCAATGTTATGTATGATTACTATTTTGTGTGGGGTTGTTGCCAACATGGATATGAGTACATTGGCTTGAAATGAGCAATTACTTGCGGGAAATTGTCAGTTTTAATAGCTGACATGTGGGCTGATACAAATGGCAATTTAAATATGCTATTTCTTGTGAAAATCAGTTGGAGTCATTCCCAAAAATCAAACAGCTATTTCTTTTTGTCAGCTAGGCATGCCAAGAACAATTGGTTACTATGATTGCCTGAACATCTCCTCCATTACTTTCACCTATAAAAACTATCTGATTTTAATAATAGATAACACTTTAGAGCTGATATTACTTTTATTGTTATCAGATGTTGATGTTTAATTCAAGATGAAGTTCTAAAGAAGTACTTATTGTCTTAGTGTCAACACAAGTGTAAATTTGTTGGTGTCTGGGTCCATTGTCACTGAGTTGGATTTGCACAGGGTTGTCAGGATTTTAACCAGATGAATCCTTTAATAGTATCCAGAGTAGGGGTTTTAATTAGTCGGGTGTTACTGCTGGCTAATTGCCTAGTTTGATACTATTTAATTATATATAAATATTAATCATTTTAGGGTCAGCGGATTACCAGTTTGGCACTACTATCAAATTATGATTGTGGGAATTGCCAGTGAAATGCTACTGTATTCAGTTACCAGCATCTAACAAATGAAATTGCTAACTATAGTTTGAGTGAAATTCTGGTGGAAAGCCGCTGTATTTGGTTACCAGCATCTAATGAGGATTTCGCTAATTATAAATTGAGTCAATGAAATCCTATCCCTGCACCAACTGCCATAAGAAATAATTGTGGGATTTTCTGGTGGGAAGTCGATGTGTTTGTTATCAATCATTTAGGAAATTGCAACTAATTCAGAGTACTGGTGGCTCATGCTGAGGATGCTAGATATCTAAATTAATTATGTATTTATATACAATCGACAAGCAACTTACTATGAGGATGGATTAACCTAATTTAATATTCAGTGATCAGATGAGCAGATCTTGAGGGAATCACTAATTAGATGAATAAATAAAAGTTTATGATATGATAAAGGTTTGGAATCTAGAGGCTGATGGGTTTTCTGGAAGATGATTGGCCAAAGAGCACTTGGGTGCAGTAGCCCTGGAAGTAGTGTAATAGTCAATTCATTCCCTCCTAATAAATATCTCTCTTGCACCATTCTTACTTTTATTTGATAGTGGCTTAGAGCAGCTAGAGTAGGAGTAGATAGGCTAGGGATCCCCGATAGGTGTGGGTGATCATGCCAAGGGGTTAGCCGGCGCTGCTGGCCCTAATGCCAATGAAGGCAAGAGAGCAAAGGGCCACCAGTCTTCATACTGGTTGGCCTGACAAACTAGCGGAGCCCAAGTTGATTTTTCAACAAGGGTATTAGCAACTGAGCAACCAAATCAAACAATATGAGGATCGCCAATTCTTTGAATAAACTTGATAAAGTATATATGGAGCTATCGCCCCTTATTTCTACCTTTTTTTCAAATATCTCGCAAACCTTTCTGCGCTCCTCTTTTCCTCATAAAAAACTATCCCCTATTAATCTTCTATCAGGCTCTTTATACCTCAATTCCCCAGCCAGATGCATCCTGTGCTTGGTAATCTTCTATTCTTCTTCCTTTTTTGAGTTGCTCTCATTCATATTGAATCTCAGTGTAATTCCTCTTGATTTGCCAAATGTCCTCATTTTTGCTCAATTATAATTCGTGTATCCCCTTTTCAGATATCTCGAGACTCATCTCAATTCCCCTTTAATCCGCCAATATGGGTAGCATATCATCCAGTCATATCAACTTCCCGACATTACCCCCCCTTTGACTGGATGATAGGCTCTTACTGTTTTTATTCTCACAGGAACTTCGCATGGACTCAGTTGATAATCTGACCCCCAGCAGGTTCCTTAATTGTGTAGACATTCATACCAGTTTTCTTGATAATCTCAAATGGCCAACCCAAATGTCAGAGAGCTTGTTTTTTTGTCCAAATCCATGCTGGTCATGGAATAAAATATAATCCCCTACAGCAAAAAACAGAAGTCTGCTCTGGCGCTTCAGGTTGGCCACCTGGTCATGAATTTTCTTAGACAAACTAGTGGAGTAGGCTTCCGTTTGCAACTTAATCAATGTATCTGTGAGTTGTCTTGGATATCTCTGAGGATTCACACCACCAGTGTCCTCTACACACGAATATAGCAAGGCAGGATGAGCCAGATGTCGACCATACAGCAGGTGAAAGGGACTCTTACCAGTGGCGGAATGATAGCTGATATTATAAGTGAACACAGCAGTAGGTAGAAGAGCACTCCATTCTGAGGGCTGGTCCATTATCAATTTGTGGAGTATGTTCACTAGGGTTCCATTGACTTGCTCCAACATCCCATTTGATTCTGGATGATAGGTGGTGGTCAAAACCCCACAAATTGTCATCAACTCATTTAACTTCAGTAGGATATATGAAGTAAAGTTGGTTCCATTGTCCGTCAGGATGAGCTGCGGGCAGCCATGCCGCTGTATAACGCTCCATAATAAACTTGGCAGTGGTGACCGCGCCCAAGTTGCTAATAGCCCTAGCCTCCACCCATTAAGTCAAATGATTAATGGCAACAATCATATACTTGGATCGATTTGCACTAGTTGGCAGAGGTCCCACTACATCAATGGAAACGGTGTGCCATGCAAACTGGGGTTTAACTAGTTGGTAGGTGGTTTTCTTATGGAAAGGTTTTTCAACTTGACACTGATGGCAACAGCTAACCGTTTCCATTATGTCATAATGCATGCTTTCCCAGAAGTATTGGGGTTTCAAAAACTCTAGCATCTTCCACAATCCTCCATGGCCTACAGCCTGATGAGCATCCATATTTATCAAGGGTCTATTTGAAGGATTAGGAAAATTCAGCGTCAAGTCTCCAATCCACTTGTATGATTCTCCCCCTCATATGAAGGTACCCTCCTGGAGTCCATCTAACACCTTAATCACCTGTGGCAGCTCATCCTGGTATTTGTTCACCACCATCTTTTCATACATTATATCTGCTAGATACATTGTGATAGCGACCGTGGGCAATTGAGACAGACAATCCACGTTTTGATGTTTTGCCCCAGGTCAATGTAAAATCTTGAAATTGTATGCTTGCAGCTTCAGAGCCCAACGTGCGAGTCATCCTTCCAGTTAGCGCAGATTCTGTAGCCGGCACAAGGAAGTGTGATCCATCACTACTTGAAATCTTACCCCATGCAAATATACCCAAAATTGTTTGTAAGCATAAATTACAGCTAAACACTCCCGCTCGGTTACAGTGTAGTTTTGTTCATAAAAATTCAAGCTTTAACTACAGAATGTGACAGGATGTTCCACACCGTCATCATCCTTCTGGGATAATACTGCCCCAATAGCAGCTAGGGATGTATTCATTTGAACTTTAGATGGCTTATTGATTTTGGGGTATTGCAAAATGGGTGCGCTTGCTAACGCGGTGTGAAATACATTTAAAGTGTTCTGGCATTGTTCCGTCCAATCAAAAGAAGAATTTTTCTTTATTAGCTCAAAAAGTGGGGCCCCAATGCAGCTGAAATTGGGAATGAACCATTGATAATACCCAACCATTCCCAAAAACACCTGAATGTCCCACTTATTTATTGGCTAAGTCATCTTGCCTATCACTTCCACTTTAGCCAGCTGCAGTTTAAGCCCATTTGAAACTACAACAAAACTGAGGTATTCTATTAGATCTTCTTAGGAATGACACTTTTGATGCTTAATTTTGATATTAGTGACAGCGAGGCGCTGAATCACTTGCTCCAAGTGGGCCAGATGCTCTATAAATGTCCGTGAAAACACATTGATGTCATCAAGGTAAACTAAGACGCAGGACAGCTTTAATCACCTGAAATTATATCCATAGAATGCTGGAATGTAGCTGGAGCATTACACAATCCTTGCGGCATGTGCATTGGCTTGAACAACCCTCTCAAAGTGATGATCACACATTTATCCCATTCCATTAGTGGCAATTCGATCTTCCAGTACCCTGAGATCAGATCCATGGCGGAAAAATAGTTTGTCCCACCCAATTGGTCTAACGCATCATCAATCCATGGAAGAGGGTAAGAGTCCTTCTTCGTGACATTATTGAGTTTACAATAGTCAATAACCACCCAATTTGAGCCATCCTTTTTATTTACGATGAGCACAGGTGATGCCCAGGGACTATTCGATGGCTCTAGCATCCCTTGCTCAATAAGCTTATCCACTTCGTCGGAGACAACCTCTTCTGCTGCTCTAGAACATCTAATAGGACGCAAACAAATGGGAGGGTGATCCCCTGTATCAATCTGATGTACCACCCCTTGAGCGCACCCCAAGTCATGATTGTAATTTGCAAAAATATCCTGATACTTTTCAAATAATGCCATAGCCTTATCTTGCTGATCCGCCAATAGTCCTGTGAGTACTTCCCGCGGGACTACAGTCAGTACGCTGAACGAGGAGTGAGCTGGTAGTCTGAGATCTTCCCATGAGCCAAACTCATGAATAAATCAAACTTCCCCAATAGGGACAAAGTGTAGGTAAGCCATCACTTGGTGCCACCTGATCGTTATTGTCTCCTTCTGTAGGTTCGTGAGCAGCACCTTCACCTCCTCATTCCCAGGAAAAAATAACCCTGGAGCCACATGTGGTTTGAGCTGTGAGTGCTGATGAGGCGCCAGGATTTCTCCATAAATCCCCTTAGGGGCTTTGATTTCGAGCCCAGTCCCTATTATGCCCTGGTGTCCAGATGGTAAGCTTAAAGGGCGAGTTTCTTGGAGCAGGATTCCTTTGTATTCATATATCTGATTGGGGAGGATCTTGGTCCACCGACTCAATTGCTGATAGCAAACAGGGATCACCCCATCACTGTATGCTAGATTGACCTGACCAGAGTGGACTGGATCATTTGGGATTCCACCAGAGGAAAAATATACTGGAATCTGCTGGCCAAACATAGTAAAGGTTTCTTCCGCCATATCTGTCACAACGCCAAATTACATCTTGAAAGCTACACCAATTAACATATCATAGTGGTTATTTGGCAAAACCACCACCAAAGCAGACACCTGGACTGACCCGAATCAAAGAGGCAACGCGTTATATGCTCCTTCAAACACAGTGCTATGCGTTCCTGCCATCCCATATACTACTCAATGGTCCACATCCGGTTTCAACATAAGTTTAACCACTAACCAGGTGGAGACTATGTTAACAGGTGCTCCTGTGTCTATGATAGCGCGGATTTTTGTGTTTTGAATGAATATGTCGCAATAAGTACATTCCAATTAAGAAGAATAATCAGTGTTTATTACTTGTACGTTCAAGGGCTTTGTGTTACTCAAAAAGGAAGAAATACCTTTGCCAACCTGAGGATACTCACTAGAAATTTTTTCCACTGGAATAGCTACGTTAACCCCTTACTAAAGGAGCGACGTTCAGCGAAGAATCCGCGTTGTTGGTGCCAGTCTGTTCCAGTATCTGCCACGCATATGGCTTCTGCACATCTTGGCAGAACTCAGCCTGATTGGGTGAACACTTACTCTTGGAAGCGGAAGCAGGAGTATCCAATGAAAGCTTCTGGTATAATAAATCTTCTAATTGAGGGTCAATTTATACTTGTAAAGTTGTTTGGCAGGTGTTAGGGACAATTGAATTGAGCTTAGTGGAGGTAGAGCATCCCATCTCTACTCCGCTCGATCTTTTCCCTGCTTGGTTATCATAGTTGGCATTGTATACACTTATGGTTTTCTAGGGCAATTGGCTGCATAATGCCCTCTTTGTCCGCACTGGAAGCAAGTGTTCATAAAAGGTGCACGTATATAATTTGGGCTGGAAGGACCAGGTCAAAAATTGCCAGTAAGGTTCCATGGTCGCAGTCAAACTGGTGAAGTGTACATGGGCCAGAAAGGGTCTACTGACTCATATGAGGGATGATTACATTCCAGCGGCTGATAACCCAGTCACTGCGGCCTATATTCACAAAATGATGGAGTGGGGCAACGGAGGGTTTTCAGGCTACGTTGGGGGCGCTGTTCATGGCAGAGAGTCAACATAAGGTGTTCATGATTCAAATGAGGCTGGTATCTCCATCCAACACATGGGACATAGCATTGTATAGTTCCTAATATGGTTTGAACACCGCCGTCATCACTATACCTACATCCTCAGTGGTTAAAATATTAGCCCCAAGTAGAACGTGAGCTTCCACCAAAAATTGCTCAGCGAATTCTGACAAGGTCTCGTTTTGGTTAAACTGTATAGTCATAAATTTGGCTTTTCCGTTGAGACATCTTGTTAGCACCTCCAAACAGCTGGATAACAATTGCTATTACTTGTGAGTAAGACATCGAGCTATTTGGAAGATAGCAGGTCATTTGGTCAGCGCTTTCCACATCTAAAGCAGACAGCAACAACTTTGCTTTTTGTTGATCAGTAGCCCCTTCCACAGAGAATGAAAAACATTTAAAATACTGTGTAGGTTTCCTTTATGACTGGAAGGGGGTAAATTTTTGATATGGATGAATCCACTCGGCTCTCAGGTTCTGCTGCAAGGGGCAGGCGAATTGCTTTTGGAGCAACTATGGGAACCATCATTTGGTGTGTTATCATGCCGCTGACCGGATGAGCTTAAGCTTGTTGAAATAGAAGCAGAAGAAGTGGTGTCACATGGGGGGTCCATTGTACCGCCCAATGGATACTCATTTGCTGATCTATAACATTCTTCCCCTGAGTCACCACTAACTGCCCCATTTCCCCCGGCTCTGGTACACCCCTTGAACTGTTTGCTAATCAGCTGTTCCGCTTTAACCATAGCACATCTAAACCGTCCAACCTGCCATTCTTGATGCATCATGTCATATTGCTGTTGCAATTTATGGCGGAATTCCTTTTCCTCATTCAGTGTTTGTTCCATAGTTTATAATCGCAAAAGAACTTCCTCAATTATATTCTGCTGGCGGGTTTGTTGTTGTCTTGTGGTTTCCGCTTGCTGGTTGGCGTTGTTTATTTGGTTAACAAGGGAGGATCGTTCCTGCACTGATTCCTCATTGGCCCATCAAAGGGTATCAATGCGCTCTTGCATGTCCGCATACTCTCTTGTCTCACTGATAGGAAGAGGGGAGGCTCGTTGGCACTCTTCCTGACTAACAACTTCTAGTTGTGTAACTTGACGAATAAGTTGGAGATACTCAGTAGACGTTAACCAAAGAATAAGCGCGTTATCTGACGCTCACTGGGTATCCCATTTGATACAGAGTTGATCTAATTCTGTCGATAGAGAGCTGACAATGGCTGCCATTTGCAGTTCCATCAGGGTCATTCTTTCCTTGAGCTGAGCAATCACAGCTTCAAGAGCTTCCACCCATTTGCTAGCTCTGTCATACAGCGCTCAGTATTATTCCCCAAGGTCGTCACATCCTGAATCCACTCCGCTGATAGGCCATACTGTTCCAGTATTTCTCTTATTACTCGAGGTAATTCTGAGTTTAACTGTGGTACTAGAAAGTCTAATCAATGGCGAACATCCCCAACACGATGATCCATCTGTGCCAGCGCCCCTCATATTTTCAGAAAATGAATGATTGAGGCAGTAAGAAGGAGGTGAGTATTGTGCTTTTGTGCTTGTGTGAACCGCAATACATCTCCAATTTCAATGTTATGGTGAGCCAGGACACATAGTAGCTGGCGAATTGAAGGTTGCACATAAGGGACTAAGTATTCCTCAATTCTGTGAGTACCGAGGCAGCAAGTTAACCCCGTAGTATTTGCATCCAAATAAGACATGTACAGTGCATATTGATTCTCTTGATCATGTTGGTTATAGAACAGACTCACGGCATTTTCCCCAATCTCATCCTCATATAGGCGATACCCGCGCAACAACCATTCCATAATAATTCTCAGTTGTTGGGGAATCACATTTGTGAAGCATCCACGTTAATTAGTTGTCAACTCCGGGCAATTCTCAAATTGCACAGTAATCATAATTTCATCATCCCCTGGTTCAGTAACAGTAAATAATATTGGTTCAGAGTTAGGTGTCTCCCAGGCTTCTTCAGCATACTGTGCTCAAACCCAATCAGATTATATCAGAATGAATGAGGAATTGTCATTGTTTTCCCAGCTAAAGTTGCTAATTGGCCCCCTATAGTGAGCACCACTGTAAATTTCTTGGCATCTGGGTATGTTGTCACCAAACTGGATTTGCACAGGGTATTAGCCACTGAGCAACCAGATCAAACAATATGAGGATCGCCAATTCTTTGAATAAACTTGATATAATATATATAGAGCTATCGCCCCTTATTTCTACCTTAATTTAAATATCTCACAGACCTTTCTGCGCTCCTCTTTTCCTTTTAAAAGACTATCCCCTATTAATCTTCCATCAGGCTCTTTATACCTCAATTCCCCAGCCAGATGCATCCTCAGCTTGGTAATCTTCTATTCTTCTTCCTTTTTTGAGTTGCTCTCATTTGTACTGAATCTCGGCGTAATTCCTCTCTATTCACCAAATGCCCTCATTTTGCTCAATTATAATTCATATATCCACTTTTCATATATCTTAAGACTCATCTTGATTCCTCTTTGATCCGCTGATATGGGTAGAGTATCATCCAGTCATATCAACTTCTTGACAACCAGAGTGAGGCCAAAGTCACTGGATCCTTTGTATTTTGCTAGAGTGAGGCAAATTCACTTAACACAGACTTATCCACAAGAGATGGGCCAAATCTACCCATCATTCGAAGCTTGACTAAGCTAATTGTCTTCATATAATTAGCAAGTCCATATTTATTTCCCAGAGTAAGCAGTTAAGCGAACCTGCGCACCAATAAAAGCCCCACAGTTTTTACACATGTTGCTCACAACAGGGGGTGATTTGAGTATATATAATTTTATTAGCCAAATAATTTAACTAATATGTTGCTTTAAAGAAATTAGGAAGAGGGATTGTCAACAGCCTGTCAAGGAAATATCCAATTAGAGGCGGGTATGCTGATGGATCCCAAAATATTCACCTATTGATTATTAGAGTGAACGAGAATGCTGTGACAATATATGAGCCACCTTTGGAGAGAATCAGATAAAATTTACCCATTACTAGAATTATCATTAATTGAGGATTTCATATTTTATTGACCAATACTCTTGATCAAATCTGTAAATTATTTCAACCACATGACAAATCAGAAAGAGAAAAAAACAACAACTTGAAAGCTTCCTCCATATGAACTCCTCAACTTTAGTGGGATATCTGCAAGGTATTGGTAATATCAGTGATTATGTTATCAAGTATGTGCAGCCAACTACCCAAAACATGAGAGCCATCAAAGTCAGATAGCAGGTGGTGATCACTATTCTAGTAATATACACTCAACAAAACAGTGTAAAAAAGCAGGCATTGACATGACAATTAGATGCCAGCTTTCAACAGATTTGCACCAGCTTGGACTCTACATCGCAGTGTGTTTAGCAATCAAACACACAAATTGAGAATCGTGTGGCTGAGCTGAATAAAAAACTTTGAGGGGATAGTCGAAGAGATTATCAACCAGATTGGGTTCAGTCATTAATGGAAGGACATTGTGGGCCTACATTGCCAATTGGCTGAATCAAATATTGCTGATTTATTTTGAGTTCAGGATGCAACTGAGCCAATGGTCGCTTCCAGCACAAAAACCCACATGGTCATGCTCAACTTGATCAAGGGGAGATGGGAAATTTAGATAATCTCAAAGATATGGAGATGAAAACAAAAAGACTTAGCGAGGAGATGAGAGCCAAAATCAATAAGCTTCACATGGAATTAGAAATCATCTTTAAGAAGTTTTTAAATTGGCAACTCAATAAAAATTAGATTTATTAAAGCTCAAAGTCATTAAATTAGATGACAAAATGTTCAAGTATGAAAAAAAGAATTGAAAGCTATATGATCATTCAATATCCAAAAATGAGAAGCCATGCTGCAGAAAGAAGTTAAACTTTGAAAGCGACTTTACAAGGAAAATAGATACAATTCGTCAACTTTGGGAAAATGACAAAAAAAGCTTGGCTTGGGAGAAAAAACCCCAGACAATTAGATGACATTGAAGGCTCTAAGTGTACTTGCTCATGAGATGAATACCACAAGGCGAATTTATTCAAGGATGAATTGGCATCTATTAAAGTAGAAAGTTGCGCCAAATGCATGCTCCAAATAGTTTGGAAAACTCCCAAACCAGTGTGGCACTTCCTGAAGTAACGCCTAAAGCAACTCCAGCGTCCATTTGAATTACAATTAGATACACTGCGCCAATCATTGCTGAAGACTTAAAGAGCAAATTAAAGCTGACCATTTTTCATTGAGATAATGCACCTGCTTTTTCCGTTTGTCTGAGATGATAATGTATGACTATACCAACTGTCAGAAAGTTGTCATTTCCTTAAATTGTCGTGATACCTCGTGCCAAAGTCAAGTTTTGCCTCACATTTGTGGGGAGAACTGGATCTACAAGGAGGCGAAGGAGGCGACTATGAAGGGTATTGGGATCTAGATAAGATGTCAGCCCAGAAACAAGAAAAAATGGGAATCCAGTTTAAAAAGGATGAAACGGCAGGTGGATTTGCCAATCATCTTATGAGGAAGCACAGATCCTCAGTGGGGCTAATATATTGACAAATTTGAGGAAAGGATTGCGATGCAGAACGTGTTGTGCCCTTAAAAACTTACACCAAATGATGACGTCCAATCTAACTAGTAAATACACCATTTCCCAAGGTGGTAGAACATCTAAAAGTCTTGTCAACAACGTTTGAGGCACCAGATTGGACATATAAACCAAATCACCAGTCAAACAATAATATTGGTTTGAGACAATTCCCTGACAAATCCAGAGATTTCAACAATTGTGGGAACAAAAGTAAACAGTATGAAAAAAATCTAGGCCTAACAATAAGCTCCAGTAGACTTGTAATAAGTGTGGACAGCTTGGTCATTTCGTCAATAACTGCAGAAAACAAAACCAAAGGATCAGGTCAACTTAATATAGCCCAAAGAGTAACAAGAAACTTTAATGGGAAGGGAAAAGACCATGCGGTCTAGATGAGGGACAGTCTAGAACCACAGGTAACCAAGTTCCCCTGGATAAACTATATGAATTAGACGAGTCAGATATATTCATGGACAAGCCTGAATTAGACCTCTTCACCAAATTGTTTATCAAGATGTAAATGCAATAATGAGATTAAAATCAAAGGGATTGCCCCCAAAATCATAAAGGAGGTAGCTCACTTGTATGCCTGATAAATAGTGTAAAAGGTCCAAAATGCCAAAGATGAGACAGACTTATTGAATGGCAAACTTGATGAAGTCAAAGTATCATTTCCAATCGGTACCATTCCAAGAAAAGTTTCCCAATATATCAGCTCTATTGATCATACCCTAGATTCAGCCAAAAAATCTGTTATACGTGCAGTAAACAATAGCGTATCCTATTTTTCTGAGTGCAAGTATATGGATATTTTGGTAAACTGAGTCCCCATTAGGGGAAATAATCAACAGTGAAGCGCCAATTAGTATAGTATCAACCAATGTAGTTAAAAGATTAAAGGTCAAACTGGATCCAAAGCACATGAGGCATTATGAGATGGCCAGCCATGACTCTAGAACTTCCTGTGGGCCTATAGCACTCTGCCACTACAGTTTGTATCCTTGATTGTATCAGTACTGGAAATTATATTGACCAACCAGAGTTACAACATCCTCATTGGAACTGACTTCATGAGGAAGTATGGGGTCAAATGCGACTTTGAGGAAGACACTTTGACAATTATGGGGCAGACGTTGCCACTGATTTATCAACGTGAGGGGAAGGCGCCCCCCAGTAAGAGGAATAATCTCATCAAATTATTTATGAGGATGGAATATTACCTGTTGGTTACAAATTTGTTAGGAAGAAGATCCATAAGCTACACAAATACATAAACAAAAATCGTGGATTCAAAATCCATTCAAAGGAGGATGTCTTAATTCAGCTAGGAATGCAACAAATTGTGGAAACCATACTGAGTTTGGAGATCCCTGAACAGTTATATTTGGAAATTGAAGCTCCTTGGCAACAATCAAGTATTGAGCCTTGGGTAACCCCAGGGATTTTAATCCCCAGTCATGTGGAGATTCTGGTCCATTTAGAAAACCTGAGAATACTATAATAAAAGTCAAAAGGCACTAAGTAGTTGCAATCACCCACTTAAAACTGGCTTTGGAGATTTGTTCTTATCACAAATTCAGTGAAATAGACAAATTAGGACTACCAAAGGAAAACAATTGGAATATTTACATGCTAATTGAAAGGTATAAGTTAGTTGGATTACAGAGGGTCAGAAGGACGAAGTTCTGGCCTTATTCAAAAAATACCAAGTTATTTTTGTGTAAGATGACCATGATCTTGGGTGCTCAAAGGATGTTTTGCACCAAGTTGATACTGAGGATGCTGGACCAATTTGACTGAGACCTATTTGAAGGTCTAGGGCAGCAGATGCAGTTGTTGCAAAAGAAATTAAAAAGCTCAAAGAGCACAAAATGCTCATATTGTTGTCCAGCCCATGGGTGAGTCCTATATTATTTGTTAAGAAATAAGATGGATTAAAATAAGTCATCATTGTTATCATGGTTGGATGACTTAATAATGGGAACTGATGCTAAAGATAAGGCTGGGCGACAGGAGGCCCAGAAGGTGAAACTTCAGGCTCTTCTTGACCTGAAACACACCTTAGATCAACGCTGGGTGCAAGCCAAGCATGCCCAGGTTGATACTAATGTGGTGCTAAATGCCCAGCCTCTTATCTCGGCCCAGGCACTGAAACAAATGATTTATGTTACATATGAAGATGGTTTGATTTGGTTAATTGGAGAGCAAGGGTTCAAATTCTGTTCAAGTTCTGAAATTTTGAGTTCAGGTAAAATACGGCTTCAACTGATTACTCAAATGAAGGCACTTTCGGTGTATTTAATGAAAATGGATGGAAGCATCTGTTTATTGGAGCGTCAAGGCTTGGGCGCACTTCTGCAGAACCTGAATTTCCCGGCCCACTTTAGATATGTTTTTTGCAACCAACATTCCTCGTTGGTTGACTTTCTTAAATAAAATACCCGTTATTTTACGTTTTACTTATGGTTCCTTGGGCTAACTTGGTGGCGGACCTCTTTGGGGAGGTCTCCATCTATGTGGGCCAATACCTTCTATCGCAATTTACCAAAATCCCAGGTGCTCTCTTGGGCCGCCCAGGTCCCCTCCAGATTGAGGCACCCAAACCCCCTGACGCCAAATTACACTTAATTATGGACTCCCCTCAGGGGTCACTCAAGCTGTTATGTTCCTCACTTACCTGGTACTATATGTTGCGCTCTACACCCTTGCCTGGGGTACCTTTTGCACAGGTACCATTTGAGGTGTCTTCTTTCCCTTTCTCCTAACGGCTAGTTCCCTAGCAATGTGGGTTTGTATCCCTCATCACCTTGCTGGGAACGAGAGAGTTACAGACACTCTCTTGACAATTGTTTACCATTAATTGAATAAAAATAATGAAAAAGGACTTTTATCCGCTGCCTTGAATTGACAATGCTCTGGATCAATTAGGAGGAGCCAAGTTTTTCTCCGCCATGGACCTAATCTCTGGTTATTGGCAGATATATATGCTCTGGAGGACCAAGAGAAGTTTTCCATTATTACAGCACAAAGGTTGTAAAACTGACAAGGATGCCTTAAGGCTTATGTAATGCCCACGCAAAGTTCCAATGGGCAATGGACACAATCTTGTTGGATATGAAGCTGTCCTATGGCCTTATGTATCTAAATAATGTTAATGTATTTAGCCAAACGTTCACCAATCACCTACACCACTTTGAGGAAGTGTTTAAGCAACTGGCTTCCATTAATCTTAAAATTAAGCCAATAAAATTCCATTTTTAAGTAGGAATCAGAAATCCTGGGATTTGCAACTAACAAAGAGGATTTATGCACTAAATCCAAAAAGTGGAAGTGATCAAACGGATGTTGGTCCCTAAGAGCATTTGCAATATTTAAGTTTTCCTTGGAATGGTTGACTAATAGGACTGATTCATTAAGGATTTTGTGAAATTAGCTGATCCGCTTTTCCATCTCTTGAAAGATACAAAGAAGGATAACGTCTGAAATAATGAGGCTCAAAATGCTTTCAATAAATTAAGGAAATATTTGACATCAAGTCAAATTTAAAATATTAACTTGAGAAACCGTTCATTATTAAAGTGGATTGAATCACTGATGGCAAATTTGGGCCATCCTTAGTCAAGTTGACAAAAATGGGGATGATTACCCCACATCATATGTCAGCTAAACTCTGTCAAAGGCCAAGAGGAATTATACAGTCACAGAGCGAGAATTTCTTGCAATTATATATGCCTGCAAGGAGTTTTGCATATATATCTATGGAATTAATTTTAAAGTTCATGCCAGACCGCACCTTTCTGGTGGCTTCATAATCTTAAAAACCAGAAGGAAGATTGGCGCGGTGGGCTTTGAAGTTGCAGGCCTACAACTTTGAAATAGAACGTCAGGCAGGTGACAAGAATCAGAACGCTGATGGTTAATTAAGGATACCAGCCATTCTTGCTGTGTAACATCGTGCTGATAACCTATTTTATCAAATAGTCCATGGGAAGTTACAGGAAGAGCCAGTTAAAATTCAAAAAACGCTGAAAAAGATAATGTAGAAGACAGAATTCTTATTGGCCAATTATTTAAAATAACAGATGAGAAGAAGCTTTTATTTTCCAAAACCATCAGAATTCACAGAGATAATTTGAGCCACCATTAGTTTGTTAGTCAAGGTGGTTAAAAAGATGCTACAACACATTAGGCAATACTAGTACTAAAAGAGTCCCTGAGTTACGATGTTGCCAACTATATCACCAGTTGCATGGAGTGTCAGCTCCACAAGCTGCATAAAAAAGTGACAAGTTAATGATTGGCGAAGCCAGGATTTGAGTGGCACATGGTCTCAATTGACACCATGAGACCATTAAGTGTGAGTATAGGTGGAGTACGTTACATCATAGTAGCATTTGACCACCTTATGGTGTGGGTCAAAACATGAGCAATAAGCCGATATGATGCCCTAATTACTGCCAAATGTATCCTGGAGCAGGTGGTATATTGACACGGGTATCCCCAAGTGTTGCTGAGCAAAAATGGGACAAATTTTACCCTTCTTTGTAATTTCCAGCATGAATGATTTGATGGGGATCAGATGGTGGTGTATTGAACCCTATTGACCTGAGACAAATGGAGTTATTGAACAAGTCAATGTGATTTTTGCTGCTATGCAAAGGAGAATGATCTCAGATAAAGCGTTGTCTTAGGTGTCTTAT
This sequence comes from Massospora cicadina, assembly GCA_022478985.1. NCBI lineage: Eukaryota > Fungi > Entomophthoromycota > Entomophthoromycetes > Entomophthorales > Entomophthoraceae > Massospora > Massospora cicadina. The sequence goes on along the minus strand of JAKSZP010005557.1, from coordinate 62,917 downwards.
TGAAGTTCAGTGACCTTTGCATACAACATCAGCTTCCATCAGTGATGGGAAAAACGCCGTTCAAGTTATTGTAAAGTTGTAGGGAAGTATTGTTGCTGATTCTTTACTCAACAGTGGAGCCAACTCTAGGAATGAGTGCAGACAAATAAATATATTGGCTATCAAACATAATAGTGTATCTCAAATCTCAAGCTTGCATATGACAATCAAAAGAAGAATTCAAGCTAAGAACAATGGCAAGAGTCAAACACCCATAAAAATTTCCTTTTGGAGAAGATGTAGCCTATTGTGATACACATGGGTTAGATCACAAAAATAAGCTAGATGCAAAATGGTTGGGACCATTTGAGGTTATTATAAAGATGGCAAATGACGCCTGCATTATCAAGAATTTTTCAATGGTTGTGTGATTAATAAATACACAGCAATTTTTAAAATTGGAATTAAAAAAAGAGAAAAAATATATAAAATATGAAAAAAATTTATTATAATTTTGTGGAAAAAAGTTGTGCAATGATATTTTTTATTTTTTAAGCCTTGGTTTGCGTTTTTCAAGTTCTTCTTCAACGCCTCTGGGGGAGGGAAGTTGAATGAGAATATTTTGAAAGAGGCTGCCCTAGTCAATCTGGGATTGGGTACTAGAAAGGGATAGAGAAAGACAAAAACATGTTTTTTGGACATGTGAGATTTGAGAATATGCTACGAATGGGAGAGTGATTGGGACGTTCAAATTAGCAAGATATAAAACCCTGGATTATGGGAAATCAACAATGCAAAAAAATGCAATTGGCAAATGAGTTCATGTAATCTCTATATGGTACAGGCGCTGGAAGCTGTGTCTGGAGTGCTTAATGATGAGCTTCATTGAGTACACTCACCATAAGAGAGAACAACAAACAGTGGAGATGTGTGGATGGCTGTCAAACCATACCCCCAATTATTGCCATAAAGGGGAAAATACTGCTGGATAGCCCCAGTTGCAAAGTAGTCATGAAGGCAACAAACTGAATTGTTGAGTAGCTGATTGGAGCTAATCGTCAAATATTTGATATGGGCATAATAATGTTAACAAGCTTAATTTATTATGGATCATATTGGATATCAGTGATTATGGATCAGGAATATCCTAAGATTATGCAAAGCTTGGGATCCGCAGCCTAGCGATTTCACTTAATAATATTCAACTATGATGACATGGGCTTGAGGGCTTTGTTGGTTAGGTCAGACTTAACAATAAGTGTCAAATCAATGACTTGGGCACGTGGGCTTTGTTGGTCTAAGTCAAAATTAGTTTTTAATGTTAATCAAGCTTTTATACAAATTAATTCATAAATGGTACAAATAGCCTTGGTACGTGCTGCCAATTGCTTGAGAAAGAGAATTGGCTCAGCTATTTGCAGATGCATCTGAAACGCTGTCTTGAGAATATTGATGAGATTTACACTGACCCTAAGGCCATGCGAGATGCCCTGAGTCAAAGGATTGTAGACCTTCAATCAAACATTTTATGTGTTTCTCTGGACAAGTGCCATTGAAAATGAGACTTCATGGGTAAGATGTGGTGAGCATTAATCCTTAAAAATAATTTCCAAGCTGATACTAATAAAGTACAATCAACTATTACCACAAGTTTATAGTTTAATTTATAAGCTTTTTATATTTAATACTTTAATTTGTATTAAGCCAAGAATCTACTTGGGATCAGTAAGATCAGGGCAGCGTGCCATCCTCCAAGTAACGACAGAAGAATATGACTTTGAAGTGCTATTACCAAGGAGTTATATCTTAAACTATAGTCACCGTCAATTCTATTGTTGCCATACAATAGACGTCTAAAACTCCACCATACTGCAGAAGAAGAACCAGCCATCTGAAGTAGACCAAAAATTCAACATGAATTTTGGAGGCGGCGGCTGTGGGCCTCCTGGAAGCAGAAGGGGAAGGATTGATGGAAGTTTGGCGATGCAGGGATCGGGGTGGCCCATATGAAAATTACTTGTCCTACAAACCAGAGTGCATATGCCACAGTATCTTAGTTGAGTAAGTAATCGAAGTCACAGGAGGCAAAGGAAATGGTGAGGGCTTTGGTTTATCTCCCCCCAAAACTCTTGATATGGAAGCTCAACATGCTCATTGTTACCAAGTGAGAATTAGCCAATAAGATTGTTGGTTGATAAAGCTTCCCAATTTGTAACATAAACTCTGGGAGAAGATCTGACTCAAAGAGGAATGACTAGTACAGATCATGGAGAATTTCTTCATTGGGCTCAAGGGCTATTGCTGGATTTAATACAGATGTAGCCAAATCCAGTAATGACTCAAAATCAAGCCGATGGCAGAAGAATGTGGAATTTATGAGTTGGAATTAATTGAAGAAATGGCAAATCCTGTTCCCTCTTCAGGGATAGGCACTGGTGCTGGAAGGACAGAGGAGGGGTTCACCGAATAAGTTTGACTCAGGGCGCTAGTCCATGTGAGACTGAAAAGAATACCTCTTTGGGTGGTTCATGACATCACTTGGAAAAAAAATGCATCACTTTCAGACAGACTAACCAAGACTCACTCATACTGGAAAATATTGTAAGAGGACATTTTTAGCTGTAATCTGGTCAAGCGGAGGGGATGTGTGGAATTTTATATGACCACATTATCCAGCGTGAGATTATTTAAGTCCAAAATAAATAATTATTGGTTCATATATATAATTTAGCTTATTGATTAAGCTTTGAGATAACAATTTAATTATGTTGTCTATTTGGTGATAATAACCAACTAAATGTTTAATTAAAATTTCAGAAAGTTATATCAAATGATAATTATAATTACTACTTTGTCAGGGAGTGTTGCTGACAATATGGATATGAGTAAGCTGGCTTGAAATGAGCAATTACTTATGGAATTTGGCAGGTTTAGTAGCTGACATGTGGGCTGATATGAATGACGATTTAAATAGCCTATTCCTCGTGAAAATCAGCTGGAGTCTTATATCAAATTAAATCCAATATTTCTTTTTGTCAGATAGGCGTGCTGAGACCATTGTGGTTGTTGGAACCATGGGAGTTGATACCATGTATCCATTAATCGTTGAGGACAGGGGACTCAAAGCTCCTGGGTGTTAAAATACATTTTTTGTTTTTTTGGTCAAAAAGTCTTTACTCCAGAGACTACGTCTGTAGTAGTATTTCCTAAATATATGTTCATCCCTAAGATGATAGAGGTAAGCCAATTTGACTTTAAAAAGGCAAAGAAAAGAATACTCTTATTTTCTTAGATTCACAAAATAAGGAAGATCAGGGAGGTTTTTTGGTAAATATCCAAAAAGTCCAAGCTAAGATCTATAATTGTTACAGATCAAGGATTCTATGACAGGCTAGTCATTTTGATCAAATAGGATTTTCTCACCGCATGGATTAGGTCTAAGCCCAAGGTTAGGAAGCTCAGAGGGAGTGATAGTTAAGCGCATAAGTTATGGTTGATCCTGACTTTAAGAGCCCTTAAATTTTGGTAATAATTATCCCCAATAAATGTTTGGGCTATTAGGTCAGATCAGGATTGATTCCCTTAATCTGACACATCTGAATCTCCAATTTGGTAGGAATCCCAACAACGCCCCCTCTAGATCTTGGCGTAGTGGAGAAAACGGACAGAGAAAGTGACTATGTATGCAGTTTACAATGGTACGCTGAATAACCTCTACAATCGAGTTTTCGTTGCCTCGATTATAGATGACTTTGTAAGGCCCCACCTAGTTGGTGCAATTTGTTGTCATGACCTCCAGGATGATGATAGTAGAAAGGGACTAGTTCACCCAGTTGGAAGGTGTGCAGGGGGTCATACTTATAATTAAATTTTTAGTTTCTCTACTAACTGTAGTAGATAGATTCTCAGAAGCCAGGGCCTGAAGTCAAATAAATTTCATTGAAAATATTTCACATAGTGACTTCAGGGGCTTTAAAGGAGACTTGGTCAAGCTTAGCCTGCACTTTAGAAGGCATCTGAGGATTGCTTCCATACAACGCTTGGAAGGGCGACATCTTAGCTATCTGATGATAGCTGATCCTATAGGCCAGAATTGCACTAGGCAAATATTGTTGCAAATGAAGAAGTTCGGTCATAGCCATTTTCTATAGGGTTGCAGTTAGAGTAACATTTACCCAATTTATAATTTCATTGGTTTTAGGATGGTAGGGAGTAGAGAATACCTGTGTGGTTCCCATCAATGTGGCTAAATCTTTCACCAGTGTCAATCGGAAGTTTTGCCTGTTATTGGAAAGAATGATGTTAGGGCACCCATGCTGGGTGATAATCTGATATACAAAACATAGCGGTAGCCTTTGCCAAAGCTGAGGGTAGAGATACAGCTTCGATCCACTTAGTAATTGGTCCATGGTTAGAAGGAGGAACCAATGACTATCAGAGGCTCAAGGAAGAGGTCCCACAATATCAATACTAATAGTATGGAAGAGTTCACAGCGTGGAACCAGTGGATGTTGAGATTGGGGATTAGGTACAGCTTGACTTTTACATACCAGGCAGTACTCTAATACATCCTGGATTGAAACAAGCAATCTTTCCCAATAACATTGAGTCTTAAGCCACTTGTAGGTTTTCCAAATTCCCCGTGGCTGACTTGCCAATGTTCCTCCAATATGACATTGGTTTGAGCCAAAGGTCTAACATAGGACATCCACTTTTTGGACACAAGTTTGTAAAATTGGCCGTTCTTGACTTAAAGATTTGCCGATTTTTTGCTAGATCCTTTTTAAGAGTCATGGATTCGTCCTTCCATAAATGCAATTGTGTTAGGGAGTCATAGAGTAAATCCTCTTCAGGGTTGGTTAAAGTTAATATGGGAAGCTGGGATAGGCAATCCTCATTTTGGTGTATGGGCCCTGGTCAATGGATAATGAAAAAGTCGTAGTTTTGAAGTTTTAACGCCATTTGGGCTAAACACCTGTCAGGGTCCTTCATTTTTTGTAGAAATTCCAAGAAAGTATGGTTAGTGATTATGGCAAAATGTTTCCCATATATGTAAGGTCTGAGATTCTCGATATCCAGGAGAACCTCCAGGTATTTGTGTTACTTAACACTATAGTTGCTTTTGGCTCTGGATAAGGTCTTGCTATAGTAGGCAATAGGATGGTCCACTAAGTTCTCAACATTTTGAGATAGTATAACTCTGATGGCTATATTGCTAGCAACAGTAAAGAGGAGAAAGGGTTTATTAAAATTTGGATGAATAAATACTGGAGAGTGGGGAGAGAGACGTGTAGCAGGTCAAAGGACTGCTGCTCTTCTTTCCACTGAAAGGTTATCCATTTCTTCAGTATGTACACTAGAGGATTAAAAGTTTCTGCACAATGGGGAATAAAATGGCAATAATATCCCACTATCCCTAAAAAACTTTGTATGTCTTGTAGGGATTTATGGGGGACATCCTAGTAATGGCCAAGACCTTGTCATCTGTAAAAATTTACTTAAGGGTTATTTATTGCAAACAACCCTAGTGATCTTTTTACTGCACAGGTTCAGTTTCCTTGTGCACTTCTTCTGCGTTGTATAGTATAATAGATTATCATATAATAATAGTATGACGACTATTATCTGAGTTGAGTATGAATACTTATATCTCAGCCCAACACTCAGCCAGTATTCCTGATTAAATACTTGTGATATCATGATTGTAGGAATTCGTTCCCTCATTCTGTACAACCTGATCTTTTCTGAGATTCCCTGGTGACAGTCTCTTCAGTCCAACACACATTCAGCAGCAATCCCCAATTGTGTCTCCTTCTTCTCTATATCCCCACTCAGATCTTTACTCTTTTCTCTAAGAGTCTTCCAATTATTGCACACAGAAATAATATTCTTGATAATAATAGCACAATTGAAAGCTGATGATAGTTTACTCTTTAAACTATATACTAGATGAAACAACTTAGAATTATATACTGTAATATGATCTAATTATCTGTTTTTTATTATAGTGAATCCTAGGGAATCCATAGTGGGGATTCAGTCATCTAACCCTCATTTGACACCTCTTATATGAAATGGCAGCTGTTGCCATTGAATCACCCATCCTCATCTCAGCAGCGATGGTCTTCCCCATCCTGGCTAGGATTCCATCATTGGACATCCTTGAGACCTAAACGAAAAGATTCAGAAAACGTGTCCCTAACGTTTTCCTCTTGATCCAAGTTAACCAACCATATTTAGCTAGCGACCTGCTTAGGTAATGGGACTTATTACCCATTAAGGCAGGTCACGCATTAACTGATCAATTTGCTAGTTGCAGGTGGCATCACTCGCCTCAAAACTTGCTATTCATCCCCAATCAGTCAGTGATGAAGCCTGACCAATCCAAATTGAACACCTGATAGTTAATCACTATCAGATGCCCCTATTTTGTCAGAAACTCCACCTGAAAAGATCTTAAGTATTCGTCCAGATTGATCCCTGACATATATGACCTGGCCTATATCCCAAAATCCCCTGAACGTAGTTACTCCAAAACTTGGTCCAACCAATTTCCAATTCACTTCGCCTTAGAGAATTTTCCCCTAGCAATTCCTAGTAATCTAGCAGGCTGGGAATATGGGCAAAAATCCCAACACATCCCCAATCTCTTGCCTAGATTTCCAGCGAGAAAAGAACTGGGGCATGAGAACACCGCTTCAGACACTTGATCAAATACTTAATTGGTTCAATCGGAGTACACTTGTCAATACTCAACGCTGCTCAGGATGACCTTCAGCATATGGTACTCTTCCTCTTCCTCCTCGCTACTGCCTTCTCAGAGCTCAGTCCTCACAATCTACTGTCATGCCAGGCTGATTAATTTACTCATGATTATATTAGTCCTGGGATACAGTTTTCCCCTCGTCAGGGTATATGACCCACTGTCATATTCAGGCTTCTTGGCCCAGTTTCCTTGATTTCCTGATTTTCTCCTTGTCCTAGACAGGATACTCTTGCTGTCAATGTTTGTTTTGCAGCTCAATTAAGAATACTTATTTTTATTTGCCCTTGTTATTTCTCTAATAACCTCTTGACTCAAGTCTTTCCTAATTCTTCTCTTTGAGAGCTTATCTCATTAATTTTGAGATTAATTTCTCCCAATTGGAGCTTAATGGATTGTAGAGTGCATAATGTCAACTTTCATATAAGTCCAACATCCCCTCTCTCATCCAGCTCATATGTCAAATTCCGAGTTGCGATACCAGCAGCTTCTGAATACTTTGTCTAATAAAGACCTCTGGATCTTACAGCAGATGAGTCAGGATACATGGCGGAACCTCTTTTATGGTCCTTCCAGGACTCATACACCTATTCTGGCGCCAGCGGCTAGTCCTTTTATCAAATTACTGGAAATGGTAACTAACTCCTCCAAAACCAGGCTTGCAATCATTTTGAACAATCTCAGTTGATTCTTCCTCAGAGATCAATTCCAGAGTTGGATTTTGAAACTCTCCTGGATTTGGCTCCTTTTGCTGATGCACCAACCATCACATATATTATCCATAGATTATGCCATTTGCTCTTGATCGCTCATTTCTTGCTGGCTTGGACCTGATTCCTAAGTTCCTCTTTTGACTTGGACAATATTACAAACCCACAGTTCTAGCTACTGAGCTCACCATCAGTAACAGTATTCATTTTGAGCTCCACTACAATGAACTCTGGGCCCAAGTCGCCAAAGCTTTGTCCCTAGTGCTGAATCCCTCTGATCTTGATACCATCCTGGATCACGATACCGCTGCTTATGCTCTTCACTTTGCTGTCCAAGTTCTATAAATTGGTCCATGAAGCTTCCAGACTCACCTGGGATTCACTGCTCCTTCAGCTTTAGCTTCTGAGAAGCCTGTAGTCATCGCTTGTAGGATGCCATTCATTCCCTGCATGACTATCTCTTCACCGGCACTTCTCATTGGTATCTTCTGCTGTTTGCATTGGTAGAGGGCATGATTCAGCAACCATTTTCAATCATCCCTTGTTTGCTTCTGGCCCATATATCTGGTGTTCTTGATGAAGCCTGTCGTCAGGCGCTCAAGACTAATCTTATGGCTCTGGTACCATATTGGGATTACTTGGGGTTATTTGCTGATTGCCTCTTTTTTATTTTGTTGCTTTCCTCCCCTCTCTGGGGTTTTGCAATTGGCTTCATCTGACATCTCAATTTTCCTTCCCCTAGTTGCTTTCTTGCAGGGCTCTGCATCCGCTCAAAGAATGTTTTATGTGTAGGTCTAGCCCTCACTAGCATCCAATCTCACATTGATTTTGACGGGCTATTCATTCCTACTGCAATCTATCCTCCCTCCCCCAAGAGGCAACATAGGCTGAATCATCCCCATATTGAGGACAATTAAAAATAAAAATTATAAAACTATATTGGTTCTTTACTATGCAGTTTATAAACTTTTCTTTTTTTCTTTTTTTACACAATATCTTTTATCATTTTTTTTATTTTTTTTCATGGGACTTGGCCTTGTTTTGGTTCAAGCAGTCCATCTTTTTATTTTTTCTAAAAACTGGGTCCTGGGTACTTAAATCTGCCAGTTTTCTATAGTTCAGAGGTCCTTTTTTGGACTTAACCATCTAGATTGGTTCAGAGGTCCTTTTTTTAAATTTGACATAATCATCAGGACATGACCAACTTAATGGTTCATCATTCCTTTGGGAACTCTTTTATTTTTTTCATTGATCCATCACTTTAGATACTTAGCATGGACTTGATTCACAACTCTTCCATCCAAGAGGTTCTTGATGGAGTAGGCATCAGTCGCCATCTTGGCAATCACTTCAAACAGACTTGACCACAATGCATCTAATTTTTTTTCCCACAAAACCATGCATATTGCAATAGGCTACACTTTTGCCTATTTGATATTCTGCTTAGGCCAGTAAGTTCTTATTGTCCATCAATTTCGCTTGTATTCTTTTCTTCAAAGTTGTATCAAATGCTTGCAATTGTATATTGATCAGGATAAACATCAGTCAGTTCAAATATTGTTTAGTACTCATCCCTGATGTTAGTTCCACCATTAAATATAAAATCGGCGGCAATGCGGTCTTTCTCCCATACAACAACTCAAACAGCATCTTTCCCATCGCCATATGATGACTAATATTGTAGGCGAATGTCACCAAACTCAGGTACGTTCCTCATGCAGAGGTTCTTCCTGTGACCAGCTTCCTCAGCGTTGCATCCAGTATTCCATTCACCCATTCTACCAGTTCATTCGTTTCCAGCTTGTAAGGTAATGACACAACTCCTCTGATCCCCATTATCTCATTCAATCTCAGGATCACATGAGATATGAAGCTGGTCCCAGTATTGCTAAGCAGAACCTGCGGATATCCATGCTGGTATACAACTTGATCCAGGATGAACCTCGCAGTGCTGGTAGCGTCTGCTTTTGTTAGGGCCTTCATCTCGACCCATCTCATCAGATGTTCAATAGCAACTATAATATACTTGACTCCCCCTGTGCTCATCATCAGCGGTCCCATCACATCAATGGACACCATGTGCAAGGCAAATCCATAAGGGACTAGTCAGAATCCAGCTGTATTCTTATGTGGTTTGTGAAGCTGGCACTCCATGCAACAAGCTAGATAATCAGCAACATCATTTTTGATGGATTCCCAGTAATAGTACTGGCGAATATGATCAGTTGTTTTTCTCAGGCCTCCATGCATAACAACCTTGTAAGCTGCTTGTACTATAGCTGCTCTTTCTGATGGCTTCAGGAATAATAACTGCTTCTCATTGATCATCTTAAATACTTGTCCATCCATGGTCTCAGTGTTTTCCATCACTTTCCGAAGTGCACCTTGGATTTCTCAGGGCTCATCCCCAATTTTTCCATCAACCATTCTCTGGAATAGCTCATCCACCTGCAGGTATACCATCTGGACCATTGGTAACCATGATAAGACATCCACATTCTGGTGAGAAGCCCAGATCAGTGGACAATCTTGTAATCATAAGCCTGGAGCTTAAGTGCCCATTAGGCCAGTTGTACTTCTAGCTCTCTCAAATTGTGAAGCCAATGTAACAAAGAGTGGTCCGTCACCACTTTAAAGTGCGTTCTGTGGATGTACACCTGAAACTTCTTACATGCATAAATGACCGCAAGGCATTCACACTCAGTCATGGTGTAATTCCTCTCAGAAGCTGAGAGTGTCTGGCACATATGTGCCACTGGATGTTCATCTTAAGTTCATCTATTTGGCTTAATATGGCGCCAATCGCCATCAACAAAGCATCAGTTTATATAATAAAACCTCAATTAAAATTCAGATACTTCAAAATCGGAGAATCTATTAAATATTAGTGTAGCTCACCTAAGGATTCCTAGGCTTCTTTATTTCATATGAATCCTTTTTTGGATCCTTCAACAGATGGAATAAGGGCTCAGCTATTTGGGAGAAGTCCTGAATAAATCTTCTATAGTATCTGACCATCCCAAGGAACACTTGGATATCTTGGACACTCTTTGGCACAGCAATCCTTTCTATAGCTTCTATCTTCTGAGCTTACAGATGCTATCCACTGGAGTTGATTATGAATCCCAGATTTTTCAACTCTTCCTTAAAGAAGTGTCACTTCCTTGGCTTAATCTTCAGGTTAGCTGCGGACAGTCTCTTAAATACTTCTTCCAAGTGGTGTAGGTGATCAGTAAACGTCCTAATGAACACGTTTATATTGTCCAGGTATACCAGGATGCACAACAACTTCAAGTCACTCAATATTGCATCCATGGCCCTCTGAAACGTCGCAGGCGCATTACATAGACCCTGGGGCATCCTCATTGGTTGGTATAGCCCCTGCGCGGTAATAATCATGCATTTTTCCTGGTCTTCTACTAGAAAGTCAATCTGCTAATATCCTGAGATCAGATCTATCACGGAGAAATACTTTTCTTCTCCCAATCAATCTAGTGCATCGTCAATCCTCAGTAGGGGATATGAATCCTTATTCATAATTAAATTCAGCTTTCAGTAATCAATCACTACCCAGTTGGAGCCATACTTTTTTTCACGATCAGAATTGGACTCACCCAGGGACTTGATGATGAACTAGAAGCACATGCTTCACTAGTTTGCTGATTTAATCCTCAACTACCGCTTTAGCGGCTTTCAATCATTGGATCAGTCTCATCCTGATTGGCAAATTCTTCCTGGTGTTGACCCTGTGGATCACGTCTCATGCACATCCCAAATCGTGGTCATCCTGAGCAAACACTTCCCAATACTTTTCAAATAGTTTGAGCACCTCCTCATGCTAGCCTTCCAACAGATCAGCGAGCTGCTCTCAATCAACCAATAGGTTGATGCTCTCAGTTACCCCGGCAGTAATCCCATCTCATTGTAAGTCCCAGAATCATGAAATCTCCTCAATTTGGCCATCAGGATCAGATGAAAAAACACAATGATCTTATTCCTCTTGATCTTCATCAGGTTTTCACTTAAATTCTCCAGCTAAGCTCGAATTTCTTCATGGCCTGGCATTAGTATCCCAGGAGCCATCCAAGGCTCCACACTGGAATTCTTCCAGGGGCTTCCAACCTCCCCATACAACAGCTCATCTATCTCCAATGTCAACCCCATGTCAACTATCATCTGCGATACTGGCAGTATGTCCTTTCATTCTTGATCCACAGTGGTATTTCCCAGTTCTCTAGGATTTACGCCAGCATTTCACGTCACTTTCTACCAACTAATTGGTACCAAATCAGGAAAATTTTGTCATTGTTAATAGATTGATGAAGTTGTTTCTCCGATTCAGTGGAGCTTCACCATCCTTCTGATATACCAATAATAACGTCTGACCCAATATGGTCAACGTATTACCCTCAAAGTTACATTTAACTCCATATTTTCATAAAAACTCTGTTCTGATCAGAATAGCATAGTTTTGGTTGGCCAAAACTATTGCTGGCGCAGATACCACCAATGATCCAAATCAAAGTGGCAATGTGCTATATGCTCCACAGGAGACGGTAATGTTTGGCTCAGCTGTCCCATATTCCTTCTTATGTTCCAAGTCCAGCGAGATCTTCATCCTCTTTATCATCTTGGTCAAGACAATATTGATGGGCACTCCGCTGTCAACAATCGCCCTCTCTCTTACTCAATTCACTTGTATGTCTATATAAGTACTCTCAGAATATTGTAATATGGTGTTTACTGAGTGAATAGCAGTGTTATTAGCTGAATCAAGGGTGTGAATAATTTGTGCCAATAAATCAGGAAAAATTCCTTTATCATGCTGAGGTGAATCGACAAATTGGCCTCATCTAATCATAAATCAGATAATTTTTAAAGATTCTTGGTGGTTTGAATCTTGTCTGGCTGTTGTCAGGTGTACAGCTGGGCAAATTCCTTGATTATCTCGGGGTCATTTTTTTCACCCCAGCTTTGGTCACAGCATTTACATCCAAATTGACCACTTGATACAGCTGATCTTACTCGTTGTATACAAACAGATCACTGATATCAATTTTATCATTCATACTGTTGGGAGGAACAGGCTTCTCCGCAGCTCTAGACTGTTCCCCATCTAGGCCATGGGCTTTTTCCTGATTCCTTGGTGGCTGCTGACTCTTTCGCCTGGACCATTTTGATCTGATTCTTCAGCTTCTTACAGTTCATGGTAAGATGTCCTTTCCCACCACATTGGTAGCAGACCTTTTCCTTCTTATTCAACTGTCTGAATTCTTTGGGCTTATTTCTTGGTTTGGTTCAATTAGTCATCTCTTTAGCTCCTTTATTTCCCTTTTTGGAATTCAGATTACGTACCAGATTAGATTTGAAGCTTCTATTTGGGGCATTAATTGTCACTCCCAAAATCTTCAAATTATCTACCATTTGTGAGGCAGTTATTTCTGTCATGAACACAGAAGACATCATGCAATGAAAATTGCAATAGGGCCAAAGGGCCGCTTGCAAGGCGATTCTGGCATGAAGGCATCCAGTACTTTTGCTCTGACCAGGATCTGCGACTCCTGGTAAAATTGATCCACAAAGCTAGCTAGAGACTCATCTTTATGGAACTGGATTCTCATAAATTCCTGTTTGCTCTTTGACATGCGTGTCAGACTCCCTAAACTCCTTCATGATGGTCACTTTTGCCTCAGCATACAACCAGCTGTCTCCCTCCGGATGAGGTAACATTAAGTTCTGATAGTCATTGTCTAGGCAATTCATTACCATCATCGCCTTTTGATGGTCCCTGTAGCCATACATGGTCATATCAAACAGTCAGAAAAATGCTGGGGCATTATCCCGATAGAATGTTGGCAATTTTGGCGTTGCCTTATATTCCTCTGAGTTTTTTCTGACCAATTCTCTTGTTCAGCCACTCAGATAACTTGAGGAGTGACTTTGGGCGTCATCTCCAAAATGGCAGCAAAAGCAGGTGGCATGTTCCTTGGGGTAATTGATTTCCCAAGTATTGTGTGAGGACTTCTTTCTTCAGCATCGCTTGCCATATCAGGCTCACAAGCACATTTGTGAGCTTTAAGTTCCTCCACCTGTTTTATTAGTCATACTATATCCATGCCAAAATTTCTCAAATGAATGCGATCCACTTCTCACCACATTTTCAAATATAAGACCTCTCAAACAAGGTCCCCTTCCTTCTTCTTCAACAAAGTTACTTTATCAAGTAGCTTGTTCCTGAAGCTTGCAACATTATCTATCCCTTCATCCACCTTAGTAACTCGTTCTTCCAAGGCTGCAAATGCCCGTTGATCCATTGAGTTTAGGGCATTCTGGTTCACAGTGGCTAATTTGATCCACAGTTTGTGTAGCTCATCTTTATATGACATTATTATAAATACTTCAGCTCAACTACTCCTGTAGTGAGCACCAACTTGTAAAAATTTACTTAGGGGTTATTTATCAGCAAACAACTCTAGTAATCTTTTTACTACACAGGTTCATTTTCCTCATGCACTTCTTTTGCGTTGTATAGTATAATAGGTTATCATTTGATAATAGCATTATGATTATTATCTGTAGTTGAGTATGAATACTTATAAATAGGCCCAACGCTTAGCCAGTATTCCCAATTGAATACTTGTGATGTCATCATCATAGGGATCATTCACTTGTTCTGTTCAACCCAATCTTAGCTGAGATTTCCTGGTGATAGTCTCTTCAGTCCAACACACAGTCAGCAGCAATTCCTGATTGTGTCTCCTTATTCTCTAGATCCCCGCTCAGATCTTTACTCTTTTCTTTAAGAGTCTTCAAATTATTGCACACAGCAATAATATCCTTGATAAGGATAGCACAATTGAAAGCTGATGATAGTTTACTCTTTAAACTATATACTGGATGAAACAACTTAGAACTATATATCTGTGATATGATCTAATGATGTGTTTTTTATTATAGTGAATCCTAGGGAATTTATAGTGGGGCTTTGGTTGTCTAACCCTCAGTTGACACCTCTTCGATGAAACAGCAGCTGTTGCCATTGAATCACCCATCCTCATCTCGGCAGCAATGGTCTTCCCCATCCTGGCTAGGTTCCATCATTGAACATCCTTGAGACCTAAACGGAAAGATTCAGAAAACGTGTCCCTAACGTTTTCCTCTTGATCCAAGTGAACCAACCATATTTAGCTAGCGACCTGCTTAGGTAATGGGACTTATTACCCATTAAGACGGGTCACACACCAACTGATCGATTTGCTAGTTGCAGGCGGCATCACTCACCTCACAACTTGCTATTCATCCCCAATTAGTCAGTGATGAAACCTGACTGATCCCAATTGGTACACCTGATAGTTGATCACTATCAGATGCCCCTATTTTGTCAGAAACTCCGCCTGATGAGATCTTAAGTATTCGTCCAGATTGATCCCTGACAGGTACAACCAGGAAAATATCACAAAATCCCCCAAACATATTTACTCCAAAACTCAGGCCAACCAATTTCCAATTCACTTCGCCTTGGGGAATTTCCCCTAGAGATTACTGGTAATCTAGCAGGCTGGGAATATGGGAAAAAATCCCAACATCATCATTCAGTGATACCTCAGCTTTACTTACCTTATGGCCAAAAAATCCATTTTTACTTTGAAGTAAAAGCATTTTGACAGCTTTAGTTTAACGACAATTGCTTTAACCACTGAAATACTTGCTTGAGGAGACCTAGGTGTTCAATAAAGGTTCTCAAAAATGGTAATATTGTCGAGATTAACTAGTAAACATGAGATTTTTAAATCAACTAAGAGTCTATCCATGGCATGTTGGAAGGTAGCAGGGGCGTTACATAACCTCTGAGGCACTTAAGTGGGCTAAAAATCTTTTACTTGAATTAGAAGCACATTTTTACGATTTCCAGTGACAAAATGACTTAACAGTACCGATGGCAAGATCCATAGCTGAGAAATAGTGGATTCTGACATCAAAAATAAGTAATAATCTATATGAAGTAGAGGATAACTATGTTTTCACGTGATAGAATTTGGGCGGCAATAACCCATGACAACACAGTGGCCACCAACCATTTTCAAAATTAATAGGAGTGGGGAAGCTACAGGATTTTAGAAGGCAATAGTAAGCCTGCCTTCAACTATTGCTGTATCTCTAAGGTCACTTGAGCTTCCTCCACTTTGGATTTTTAGTATGGCTGGGATCTGAATTGAGGGTGAGCCTTATTCTAAAGTCGGTAGCTACCTCAGACATTTTCCTGTAGTCACTTGGTCTCAAGGAGAAAATATCACCATACTTTTCAAGGAGGTCTTCAACGTTCTGGCGTTTGTTATGAGTGAGATTACTACAAACCTGCTTTTGACCAGAGCTATGGTGAGTAGGGGATCAAATACTAACTTTTGTAAGGAGTCAAAACAGCTCACATCAGCAATATTTTTTAATGGGACATAGTTTTACACAAGTTACAGGGCATGCCGTAGGCCTTTATGATATGACTCAATAAATTCCCTAAAAAGATAAAGCTAAATTTCCCATAGGCGGGATCCAAAATCCTCAGGCAGGTCACCGCTTCTTTGATTGAAGGGTTTGGGTGTTTACTTAGCTCAAAAATTGATTATAAGAGGTGAAAATCTGGATCCTTTTATCCACAATAACTTTTGAACCAGATGGTATTGTGATAGGGTGAGGGCATACAGAGGGATCTCGTCTTTGGTATCCACAGCCTCTGGGGGAACTTAGTTTTTTCTCCTAAGACTTGGTATTCAACTTTGCAAATGGAGGATGGGTATTCGAGGAGGCATGTACATTTTTTTGGGCTCCTTTACTTTTGACAGGGGAGTTCAAGTATTACCAGGATCTAGTGCCCTAGTAGGGACAAGTATTTTTCTTTGTGGTTGATGATACAGTTAAACTTCCGCATCAGTTGGACCCCAATAAGCAACTCATAAGTATCATTTTCTAATGCAATGGTAGGGGCATTAATAAAAAATTTCCTTAACTGAAGAGGTAAGGAAAGATAAGCTCCTATTGCCTTAGTTGGCTGATTACCATCCGTCCCATATTTAGCTTTGTGAATCAAGTCCAGAGCTATTTTTATCTTTTTGATAAGTTGGGAGGAAACAACGTTAGCCTGGGAACTGGTGTCAATTATTACCAGGACTTAACCTTATGTACGACTATCTCTACTCAAACCACCAAAGATCTTAACTGGGAACAAACAGCTAGTAAACTGTCATTAGGGATTTGTAGCAAGCAAGAGGAGGATTCTGCAGTGGCCAAGATTAGGGCTGTTCAATGCGTTTGACAATTTTATCTGCCAATTTTTGACTTTCCTAGACGAGCTGATTGCTAAAATTTATTTGGGTAACTGACCAACATAAAAGTAATAAAGCTGGAGATCTTTATTTCATTGAATAGAAAGAGGTACGTCAACTTCTGCAGGCGCAGCTAACACAAAGAATAACATAGTTCTTGGAATAGAGCTAGAGCTGGAACAAGGGTCTTGAGGTACTTGATTGCCGTCAGAATAAGGAGCCTTCTTCACTATACTGACTGATCTTTTGCCCACTTCGCTAAAGGATGTGACAAAAGTCTACAGTGTGGTTGGTTTTCTTGCGATGGGTGTAGTATAATTCAGGTGTAGGCGAATCAGGGGGTGTAATGGCTAACACTTGGGGCTGGGGCTTATTGTTATTAAAATGAGGTGGCCTGGTGGGTTTATGTAGTTTAGCCAGAATTACTAGAATAGCTTCTTTGATATGGAAAAGGGTCATCAAGTGGATTTCACCGCTTTAAGATAAAGTAGAATACAAGGCATACTTTTAAATGCCAAAAACGAGGCGGTGATAGCATCATCTAGTGTAAGATGATTCCCTGCAACCATTGTTAAAGCCCCAAGATAAAAATGATGGGTGAACTCATTGATAGTCTCTCCAAATAAGGCTTATTCCCATGAAGGTCTGTTTTTGGTTGAATAGTATTAGGTTTCTCCCAAATTCCCGGAGCAAGGCAGTCTTGGAATCAGTCCAAGTATGGTAATACATTAGATGGGGGACCATAATTATCTTGAGCCATGCGACTAAGATAGTTCATCAAGTGTTTAAGCTGTTGATGATTGGTCACTTCCCCCATAGAGCTTTTGTAGCAGTATAAGAAAGAGAAGATACTTTCCTCTCTGGGGATGCACTTCTCTTTAAATGAAGGTTTAAACATACCACTAGGGGGGTTAAAAGACGACTGACATGAACTAACACTGGGACTACGCTTTCACCTAACAAAGAAGCGTTATCTTGGGAATACACTTGAAGATGAAGCGCAACCACTTGAATACACATATTGTTAATATTCATAATTATTAAATATACTCGTTCATGAGCGGCACTAAAAGCCAATTTCATGGTGACATATTGGCTTAATTGCCACATACTGTTTTTAAATGCAGTAGTGGAATCTTGGAGTTTGAGTTGATGTTGCTCAGTGGCAAGCACCCTTTGCTCCAAACCATGTACCACAGCAGGTAGGGCTGCCAAGTTCCCGAGGCATCCATGATGAGTGGTTAGGGAATTTCTAGGGTGAGGGGAACTCCATCTCAAGTGAGTTGAGCTCCTTGGGCGATGAATTCTAATTAGACATCAAGGTTTTTAAATAGCTGAATTTTACCTGAAGGCGTTTGTCAGGGATTTCTGGGTCAGCACTAGGTCCCAGAGGTTCTCTTGACCCAGGGGGTCCCCGTCCACCATCCTGTCCATCTTGACATGAGGGTCCTCATTCGCCATCCTGTCCATCACAACCAGGGGGTCCCCATTTACCATCAAGCCCATCATAACTGAGGGGTCCACACTCACCAGGCAAACCTTGGCCCTGAAGAATGGAGGCTATTCTGGCCATCACATACTTCATAGGTCATTTACTCCAATGATTAAAAGTTTTTGTCCACAGAGATGATAAAGTTATTAAGTTCAGCTTGTAATTCAAGATTACAATCTAGACCTAATTATGAATAATGACCTCTAGTTGACTAAAGCAATTAGTGAGTTCCGTTTGAACAAAATTCATGATCCCTTGTTCCATATGGGTTCACGTCTTGTATCTTATTAATGAGCTACTGATTTTCCAATATAGTGTTTTGGGGTTCACTGCCAAACTGGGAGGAATATTGGTAGAATTAGAGGAGATGTAATTGTATTGTCTCCAAAAATTGCAAATGGCGGAGTAATTCCTGAAGGTGGAACCCAGCTACTTGGAGTAGATGGTACAAGGTGGGATGTACAAAGTGATGCAGATAGCATTCCGTATGTTCAGCTCCAACTAAATCTACATCAAACAAAACACATTGAGAAAATATCATCATAGGGCCAGAACTGCAAGAGCTCATCTTCTATTAGCTTGGCCTCCAGGGACAAAGGCCCCTAGATAAGAGGAGCTGGATGGCTTCAGCGAAGTCTGATAAGTGTAAGTTATATTGCTCTGCGGACAGAGCGGGGAGGGTCACCTCCATCATGAGAAAATAGAATATTGTGGGTTGCCGCTGTATCTCCTAAGTGCATATTGATTGCCCAGTCACAGAGAAAGGTGGCTTTACAATTTATGGCGTTTTATAAAGCCAAATTGTTGTTATCCATATTTTAATTTTTTTTATAATCAATGTGAACTTGGAGTGTACCTGGCAGGGAAAACCAGTTTTTTTGAGACCACGTGGGTTTATACCACACATCCCTTAATTTTTGAGGTCAGAGGACCTGAAGCTCATGGGTGTTAGAATATACCTTTTTGCTTTTCCTGTTCAAAAGTTTTTCTCCAGATACTACGCCTGGAGTGATAAGTTCCATAAATATATTGTTGAAATTCTGATATGACCGGATGATAAGCCCTGAAGAGCTATGGTAGAATGGCAAGAATCCGCCAAAAAGGATGTATTTACAAGTATTTGAGCGCCTTGAGATGAAGCAATATTGGGCTATAACGGATTATTATTAGAACGCCTATAATTGAGGCAATAAGGTGATGTCGACATTTGAAAATTATTTATATGGCTTAACCTAAGGTGGTAGAGAACTGAAGAACACTGTTCTAAAACCAATGAGATTTGGAGGGATAGAATAGTCTAAGCTAAGGAATGGTATGGTCTGAAGTCGCTGATATATAAGCAAGTTTGGGCGATTGAAAGGAGGACATTGCTAATAGTTGAGAGAGAGTGAAACAGCAAAAGGACGTTGTAAATATTAAAATAATAAAAATGTTGTTGGGGCAATTGTTCCTATTGTATTATAAACTCCTGTGAGTTCAGAGGACTGAAGATCACCATATTGTCTGTCTGTTGTTCAGTGGGTTCAACCTGTGTGACCCTTATGGCAGATCCTAATGATAACGCCCAAAGTTATAAAATATATGTTCATTTCTAATTTAATAAAGGTAGGTCAATTTGACTTAAAATGACAAAAAAGAGTACTCTTTATTTGTTTAGAATTCGCAATATAAGTGATATCAGGGAAGTTTTTTGGTAAATCTACAATCAGTACAACCTAAGATCTATATTATTACAGATAAGGGATTCTGCGGCAGGCTAGTCATTTTGGTCAAATAAGATTTCTCACCATATGGATTGGTTTTGAACCCAAGGTCAGGAAGCTCCCAGGGAGCAATAGTCAAACGCATAAGTCAGGGTTGATCCCTGACTTTGATAGCCCTTTAATTTTACTTAAGGAGTGTCAACAATAAATGTTTGGGCTATTTGGTCAAATTGGTATTGATTCCCTTTGTCTGGCACACCCAAATCTGCAATTTGGGTAGGAAACCTAACAGTGGTTGCCACAATTTCTCTTAACACATGTCCTCCATTTCTTTCATCTATAGTTATCCCTAATTTTAATAATGTTAACACCCTAGAGCTGAGAAAACTTTATTGTTATCAATGGTTGATTGTTTACTTCAAGGTGAAGCTGTAAAGAAGTACTTCCTGTCTAAGAGTTAACGCCAGAGTGAGGCCAAAGTCACTGAACCTTTATATAGCCAAAGTGAGCATAAGTTACTTATCACAGACTTGTCCGCCAGAGTAGGGCCAAATCTTTTCACTATTTAAAGCATGACAAGCTAGTTGTCTTCAAGCAACTATCAAGTTCATATTTATTACAGTGTCAGCAGTTAAGCAAACCTGTGCACCAGTGTAAACCCCACAGTCTTTACAAAGAGGAAGAACAACTTTTTAAAATTTTTAATTAAGGATGGCATAATCCCAATCCAGTAATAGTTAGTTGGGAGGAAAATAAAGGGAGATGCCAACACAGTTTAATGAAATTCATGGAATATCACTAAGGGCAAAAAGTCAAGTATTATTCTATTAGGCTCATAACTAGTAACTAATATGGGGTTAACTCTAGAAATTTCATCAATTTTATGTAAAGATTATCACCCCATGAGAAAAGTTAAGGTTAAAAGCTAGGATAGTTCAGGAGATTTTGATTCCAAGCCATGGATAGATTTGAGTTTTATTGGTCAAGCTTAAAGAAATTATAATTTAAGTGGTAAAGAACCAAATCATCCCATTTGCTCCTTTAATTAAGATAACCAAAAATAGGAGATCTTCTAGATTTTGGGATGTTTAATTAAAATGGATTTACTGGAGGACGAAGCTAAAGATATTCATGTAATAGTTGATTTAGAGAAACTTGGTGAGTTATCAGAACATCAGCAAGATGAAGTTTTCAGATTGTTTATCTTTATGAGGTAGTATTTTCTCAGAACAATCACAACCTAGGATGCGTGAAAAATGTGATCCATAAGGTTAATGCTAAAAAATCTCAAACAATATGAATGAGATTATTCTGACAACACAAAGCTGTTGAGGCAATAGCTACCAATTACACCAATAAGTTGATTGAACATGGGATCCTCATGCCTTCATCTAGTCCATGGGTTAGTCTGATTTGAGAGTGATAAAAAGGAAGGGATCAATAAAGTGGGGATTGATTATCATAAAAAACTAAATCACCAAGAAGATATTATACCTAATGCTAGAGATAAATGCACAATCATCTCGGCAAATATAATTATATTCAGTTATAGACTTGGTCTTAGGATAATGGAAAATAGGCTTGATGAAAAGTAGATCAGAAGATGCTTAGTAATAACTGCAAAAGGATCTCTCAGCTAACAAGAATGCCATAAGGGATGTGCAATGTTCCAACTATATTTTAAAAAGGTGATAAATTCTAATTTTAGGGCACTTAAAATTGACCTGCTTTAAAGTATATAGATGATATTAACGTATATAGTTATACATTTCCAATTATCTTATACAATTGAAAGGAAGGTTTACAACGTTTAGTGGCAGCCAATAATAAAATCAAGCCTAGAAATGCCATTTTTCAAGAAAGAGTTTGAATACGTGAGGTTAGTGATAAAATTAATGAATTGGAACCACAACAGCAGAAGATACTAAAGATCAAATGTCTTTCTATCCTTGATATCTTTGATATCCAGGCTTTTTAAGGATGTTTGGGTATAATTGCTGATTCATCAGAGACTTTACAAGGAAAGCTGAACTTCCATCTCTTTTTCTGATGGGTCTGAAAAAAGAATTCATATGAAATGAAGAAACAAAAAAAATTGTTTAATAAGCTTTGAATATGCCAGATGTCAAGTGTCATTTTAAAGTATCCAGAATTTAATTAGGCTTTTATAATTCAGTTTAATTCTTCACTGATGGTAATAAGTACAATTTTAAGACAAGTTAATGATTCTGGGATGAACATCTGATGGCTTATGTGAGTTGGGCAATATCATTGGTTAAAGGAAACTACACAATGTCAAAGCAAAAAATCCTCGTGGTGATAGATTACTGTAAACAATTTTAAGCTTATATTCAAGAAATGTACTTTAAAGATGTAGCTGACCATTTGTCCTTACGCTATTTTGCACAATTCTTAAGAATCAGAGAGGAGATTGGCCCGATGGGCCTTAAATTATAAGCTTGTGATTTCAAAATTTGTCACAGGGTAGGAGCAATCTATCAGAATTCTGATGGATTATCAGGATTATCTACCGTCCATGTAGTGTATCAGCAAGTAAACGAACTATCTCAGATGAATGATGAAAGGAAATATAGGGGATGAACCACAAGATATTTAAAACATGCAGAAAAAAGCTATGGAATACATCAAAAACAAAGAATTATTTTTTACAATATATTAGATGAGAAATAATTTAATTATGGCCATCAGAACTTTCCATGATTATATAAGCCATGCACAAGGTCATAGAACTTGATGGAATGAGAAAGAAACTGGATCACCACTGCAAGCATTATTACTGGAAATTGCTAAACTATGATGTGGCAGATTATTTAGCCTGATGTGTGGAATTCCAACTCCAAAAGCCCCACAAGAATGTGATGGGATATTGACTGGTGCACCCTGGGTTTATATGACACATGGTGTCCATTGATGGGATGGGGCCACTTAGTCAGTACTGGGGGAGTAAAGTACATATTTTGCAATTGATCATCTAACCAATGGGTTTAAAATAGATCCTTGTTTTGGGTAGATGCATTAAGCACTGGCAAACAATCCTGTACCATGTAAAATACTGGCACGGAAGTCCACTAGTGTTATTCAGTGACATTGGAATTAATTTACCTCCTATATGATACCAATACTAAAGAACTAATGAGGACCAGAGGGTAGTTTCTTTTACATACCAAATAGAAACAGATATAATGTTATAAGGAGTAAACAGTTATCTAGTAGCAATTCCAAGGAAATTAGTTGCAGGAAAAACATCCGTTTGGTAGTCTTTCTTAAGCTCAGTAACCTTCACATACAATATCATTCATCATATGGCAACAGGAAAAACACAATCCACACTTTTATATGGATGAAGTTCTAAATTACCGCTAAAATTCTCTTGGTATATAAAACAACTTTGGTGATGAGTCCAAAACAATTATAACATGAATGGCAATATTATGATCAATCACAAACTCAAATAAATAATAAAACAATGAAGAAAACAATTAGTGTGAAAAACAAGACTTTAATAAGCCAGCATTCAAGGAATATGATGTTGGTGATAGTATATTCTATTAGGTACCCTTGAAGTCAGTAGAAGAAAAAATTGGATGCTTTATGGCTGGGCTCATTTAAAATTGTTGCCAAGTCATTGAAGGATGGCCATGGAATTAAAAACATCTCTGATGATTGTATCATGAAAAGGTCCGCAGTGAATAATTAAAGTAATAGATTTAAGAAAAAATACTAAGTATATGGATTAAATATATTTCCTTGAAAATAAGAAAATGAAAGCATATATAGATAGACAGTTGTAATCCTTCTGCAACCTCTGTCTGGGTGCATAAGCCCATTTATAATGGCACGTGGGGAGGGGATGTGCTAGAACAGTAGTTGAGAAAGTAACAAATAACAAGTGAGCGTGATGGTTGTCAGGATGGTTTCAGATATAATCAGGTTTGTTATTGTGAGTCATATAGAAAGAAAGATTATTTACCACAGTTATAAAATAATAATTATAAACTGGGGAAAACAGGATTACAGGAGTTTACAATTGACAAGTACAACCAATTAATCCTGATACAGCATGTAGCTGTGAGAACCATGATCATGAGATGGTAATGAACTTGATGTGATTGTAGAGGATTAAATTTGGCTATTGAGAATGGCCATGAAGAGAAGTGTTAAGCAAGAGGAAAGATCTAGCTCTGCTGAAGCATGAGAATTCTATTGGACTTAAAATTTGATGAACTTAGATTTATTTTAGCTGAAATGACTGACTTATGCCATGGAAAAAAGTGGCATCTGCTTTAAAACAACATTTTTGCTGAATAATCTAATCAAGTCAGGGGATATGTTGGATTTTAGAATTTTTAAATTATACACTATGATATAATATTAATGCTATCTGTCTTGTCATACTTTCGTTAGCTTTTTAACAAGAAACCTAAAAGGGATGTTGAATTTATTGATTTTTAATAACTATGTTTAGGGCTGTTTTCATATAAAATATTAGTTTAATCTATTTTGAGACTTTATTCTGAGCATGACAAGAAATGGTTTGCTTGATGATCCCAATAATGTTTGTAAAGTGTTTAATTGTTAGTTTAATTATAAAAGTTAACTTTCTTATGCAGATCACTCAAAATTTATCAGCAATTGTTAGAGATGCTTTTATAGTTATTGTAGTGTTGATAACGCTTTTCTTTGAAGTAACTTGCAGGTTAGCCTAAGTGTAGTGCCATGCTGAAAATGAGTAAATCGACCCAATACCTATTTAGGCTGCTAATTTGCATAATACAATCTGCTGGGGTGGATAAAGGTGATGGGACACGCTATTTTAAAACCAACCCATAGAGTATCATTCTCTAGTTGGTGGTGGATACAACCCAGGTAGATGAAGTGTTAATCCTTTTGATATGACTCTTGGGTTAAGTTCATTGGTGAGGAATATTGTTTTATTGGGGTGCCAACTGAAGAGCTAAGCACCAAATTTCCCTATTCAAAACAATTTTTTATAAAAATAAAGATAGAAAAACAGCTATATAGTAATACAATTTGAACATTGTTTTCTTTGGAAAACTTAAAGAGATAGTATACTTATCTATTTTGTTTACAAGTTCTTCTGTGTAAATGTTGAAGGGATAGTTTTCCTTATATGAATCGTTCTCAAGATTCCAGACTTTAAGTTGTCAGTACCTGCCTTTATGAGGATATTTAAGCTTAATTGAAACCTCTTTTAGCATAGAAACTCAACTTTAAAGTTGTCTTCATATAAATATCATTATCTCCTATTCTTAAGAATCAGTTAAATGTTTTTTGCAATAAACATGAAGAATTTTATGATATGGAGATATTACCCACCTAATAAATGGGTTTGACCTGTCTCAGGACTATAGAATCCACATAAAAAAGTCTATCATTATTATATTTAACAATCTTACTAATCAGAACCTTCAAATACCATGGCATGCAGCCATCGTCCATGTCAAGTCATGTTATATAATACAAGCTATAGATGTAAATTGTTTTGGCACTCTACAAGGGTTAAGAGATCTTCTCACCCACCACAATTTTCCTTGTTGTTAGTAAAATTGGGTTCACCCTTACTCAGACTAAAATCACAATGTAAGCACTATAGAAAAATACAAAGATATATTTTATAAGGGACCTAGCGATTATGGAAAATGTCTTACTCATTCAAAAGTAAAGCTGAAAATCTTTACCCTTTTAAAGCTCATTCTTATTAAAATCTCAAAGTAGAGGAAGCTTAATTGGCTCTTAAATTGAAGCAACTATTAGAAAGGATTAAATGTAACATTTAAAACCTTAGGCATCCCATCAGCTAATAATCCAAAATTAGTATGGAGGTCATCAGGTTGTAATGAACTATTGTCGCCCAAAAACCTCACTACAAAAGCTAGTTACCATCAATCTTGTATAGATGACTGTAAACTATTTTAAGATTAATGCACAGGTTCTATGACCAAGTTTTAATGAAGAAGAGTGTTAGTTGTATAAAGAAAACTATCCAGCTAAACTTTATTTACAAGTATGTTGAATCCTACTAAGGTATCATCTTAC
Organism: Massospora cicadina; assembly: GCA_022478985.1. Classification (NCBI taxonomy): domain Eukaryota; kingdom Fungi; phylum Entomophthoromycota; class Entomophthoromycetes; order Entomophthorales; family Entomophthoraceae; genus Massospora; species Massospora cicadina. The sequence goes on along the minus strand of JAKSZP010005557.1, from coordinate 36,875 downwards.
AAAAGTGATTATACCTCACTTCAGGTTCTTGAGAACTTATTAAAAGTAAATTTTTACTTTAACACTTACAGAGAAGTACAAATATAACAAGATGTACTATTTAATTTATACCATTATTATGAATCAAGGGCTTAGATAGGGAAGTTTTGTGTTCAACTCTTTGGTTAGCACATAATAAAATAGGCATCCTTTGCTGATGAACTTAAACCTAGAGATTTTAATATTAATGTTTAAAATTTGCAATTTTCAGTAATTCAGGAACCTATTAATGTGCCAGGCCAAACTGTATGAAGACTTCTGACCTTGCTCATTCACTATCATCAGTGACCTTTCCCTACAAATCTGCAAACAACTCACCAACCCAGCAGACCATCAACGTCACCCTCTAAGAATTAACCACTTTTCCTTGCTATGAGGCCTCTCCTGGGACTTGTCCAACATTTAAAGTTCAACAGTCTCTAAAGATTTTCTCAGGGTTCCTCCCTTTCAAACCCTCTGGTCCATCATTGCTGGTGGCCAGTTATCTCATTTCCCGTGGGGTTCCTATCCAATATTGGGTTAAAAGTTGTTTGTGCTGACCACTCCAGTGTTTAAACCCAGTTTTCAACCGATGAGGATCTTCCATCCCACCTCCACCAGCTAAGTTAACCTCTGTTTACTGAAAACTAGCAAAGTTAGGTAAATCAAAATTAATTAAAGATGAAGATTAAAGGAGTAAAGATTTTTTTAATAAGTAGGGGATTAGATTATCTATAAGCGTTACCCCACCTTTCAATATCATTGCAATAAACTACCTTCTCTCAGTCATCAGCACTCTTACTGGAAATTCCATTCATCAGCTCTCTGGCTGTCAATTATCCCTGCTAAATTCATTGTTCGCCTCATCCAATATTTCAAAAGTTATTCAGCGACTATTGCTGAATTAATCTTATTATATTATCTTTGATTACCCTCAGCATAATTTGCCAGTAATTCATAGCATCATTCAGAAGAAAATCATTTTCTTACTTTAATTTTGGATCCCCTGGCACCTTATCCAGTAATTTGATTATCCATAGCCTAAAAATCTTGGCTGATATCTTTATAGATAAATTATTGGATCATCCTTGGCCTCAGTCACCGGTGATCTCACAACATGATGTCAACTCTTGATTTACCATAATTATAAATGATTATAAATATAAAGCTGACATCTCAGCCTCAGTTGCCAGTGTAAAGTTTGATCACTTTGCTCATCAAGAATCATTTCCATTAATCTTGTGAAGTCAAAGTAGAGATTTAATTTTTAAGATTAAATAAATGTTTCAACATCCTCAGCATCTGTCACCAGTGTCAAAATTAACAAAATAACTATTGGGAATTGTTCCCAATATTCTATTAATTAGTTTAGCAATATGCTGTCCTAAATAGTGATAATCAGCATTTTGACATCCTTAGCCTCAGTCACCAGTGTCAAAGTGCCCCAATTTCCTGTTGGGGATCATTCTAACACTTTCTTGATATGGATGATTGAGACAGCTCAACTAACCAAATGGAGAGCACAAATTGGGTTTATAACATTAGTAATTAATAAAACTAGTACACTAAATGGTAATCATCTTCAAATAAATTAAACTCTAATTTTGGTTATTATGGAGATATTTATCTATTATAATTCCAACAATTGATGAATAATTCTTCTACTCAACCATCTACCTAGTTGAAATTCACCACTGACTATATTTTACATTCATGGACTAGTTTTCAAAATAGCGTCTATCAACTCCTTTAACTAACCCCAGCAGATTGACCTTTGCAAACTAGAGGCTGGTCTTAGGTAATAGGACAGATTCAATCTTAGCAGGCTTCATCACCCAGGCTAACCTACAATTTACTGCCATGAAAAGCGTTGTCAACGCTTTACTAACTCCATCAACTACCCTTGTTGATTGGCAACCAAGTCCAATAGCCTGACAAAAGAAAAGTAATTGTTACTTTTTAAAATAACAACCAAATTAACTAAATATTGCCAGCATTTATACTCAAAAAGTCTTTAATTGATAATAAGATTTGAAACTAATCTGAAAATAATACTTTTCTAATTTTAGCAAAAGGACATCTCTAAAAAATAATCATTAATTAAGATAGCTTCAACGTCCCTTATGAAAAAAAAATTAACAAACTAATTAAAGTTGAAAAAACAGATTAAAAAATAAGTATCTGTCACAGCTGGATAGTGTACATATCAAATCCCAACACATCCCCTGGCTTAAGCAGATTATCCTGCGATTTTCTTTAGTAATCCAAAAATTTGTGTTATCACCATTTCTTAGATGGTCTCTAGGAGGCGAATGCCAATTTTGTTCTGTGACATTTGTTGTGTCTCAGTTAAAATTGGCCTATGGTTAGCAGCGTTCTTCCATTAATTGGCAAAGTTACATCTTTTGCTAAGGAATCTACTTTTCTCACTGCACAATGCTCCCTCCTTCATGACCATTATCCAAATAATGATTCATCAAGATCAAACATTCCATGTTCTATTAACTATCATATGAACACAGTCTTAAATAAAGTCTTTACAAGCTTTAAGGATTACTCAGATGGATCCTGTACCATAAAAGGTTTACTAAAATCTAATCACCAGTTGTATGTTACTATATGCTTGTTTTCACACCAGGTCAGAGGTCATACATCTGGAAATCTCAAATATCTCAATTTATTTCTTATAGTCACTTTTATAAACAACAACAGGCCAAGCAAGTAGTGCATCTGTACTTGCAAGCGTCCACACTTACTAATTTTATCAATCTTTTCACTAAATTAGGAGTATAGCCCCCTCCCCAAGATATGTTGTAGGTGGGCAAGAGCCCCAATACATGAGGGCACCGATAAAAGAGACAATAATTTAATAAATATTCTTATTTTTATATGCTTTTAAGATGATTCATCTTCATCATATATCTTTTTTAGTTTTAAATATTTTTCTATATTTTATGTTTTTTGTGTAACTTCCTTTCTGCATAATTTATAAGTGAATTTAACAAAAAGGAATATCTAAACTCAATCTTTGATCTCCCATTTACAGTTTGACCCCTAATTTCATTGGATCCCCTGCTGGCTGCTCCAATATGTCAGTGGAGAAACTACCCCAACAGTTTCTGTAAAGCACAAAAACACGCTTATAATGGGGTTTTCAGTTATACCAAATCCTTGGGATGGAATAACCATCCCAAGGAACTTTACATCCACCTCAAATATTCCAAGGTGGTGCCTTGAAGCCCACTGGTGTACCCTCAGCCCAACATTTATTTGTCCTTTGGGTCTAATATGGGAAATTGTTCCAATATGCATACAAAACTATTATTGAAATGGCGTAGAAAGTGCTGATACCTTCCAATTTATCAATCTATGCCCCTAAAAGGAATATTTTGACATCAGTATCTTGTGTGAGGCCAATATTGTCACTATAATGACTGTGCCCCACTGGTGTTCCAAAGCACCCTTATTCCCACATACTAGCACCTGGCTACCAGCAGACATTAATATGGTGGTTCAGTTTGCTGGCTTGCCCACCCATCTTCTCCATGAATTGCATAATCAGGAGCTGATGTTTGATCTGGCTTTCTAAAACTCTGAACCTCATATCTCAGTTTTTCATCCCTAATAAGGCCACCCATCTAGCAGGACTTCTTGCTTGTGCCACAACCTGCCCTAAATCTCTTAAAACCACATGGTTAATACACTTCATTCCGTTATCATTTCTTCCCCCATCATCCAGTATGAGCCTGTGTCAGGGGCGGGTGGACTATCTTTCCATCCTGTTTTCAGTTGTGTCACTTGAATTGCAAATGCACTTCCCTTTCAGTTTCTCTCTGGCTCTGTGCCCACATCTGACAGTGTTCAATCCGCTGCTGTCCCCACAATAATTTCTGTCTGGGTCACAATCCTTCCCTCCTCTCCAAATCTTGCTGCTGCAACAGCTCCCATAACAGCCAATCATTCCAATCATCATCCCAAAACCACAAGCCCTTTAGACAATCAATAAGAAGCTTATACTATGGTTCAATCCATAGCTTTTACTCATTTTCAAGACAATCTTAAACCTTATGCCAATGCCCTAAATCTATTTGACCAAAACTGATGGGACGTATTGACTGAAGTCAATGAACTGGGAGATTTCATTGAACAATCTAATGTCCACATTGACCATTTAACAAATGAGCTCCCAAGGCCTTATTTACCACCTCAACATATTCAATCCTATGCTGGAAGAGAGTCGCTTAAATCTTCCGAGAATTGGGGTTGTGTCAGTATGCAAATCCCCTTTTGAACGACTAATGGTATGTTCCTATTACTCTAAATTTGAGGGTCTAAATATTGCTCTCACGGTGATACAATGGTACACAAAATTTGGTGAGCTGCCTGGTTGAGATACGGAGGAATCCAAACTCATCTCCCCTGTCACCCATCAGCTTCACTCAGCTGAACAAAATCACTACAACTATATATTGACACTATTGTGTTGTGCAACTGCCCTCCACGGCACAAAAGGACGTTTAATGCTCCCCTAACACTGGTTTATTGCAGCCAAGGCCCCAATCCATAGACTTTGATAAATAAATTTATAATGGCATTATATTTATAAAATAGGTTTTGTCTTGGAAGGAGACTAAAATAATTTAGGATGTTAAGTGAGGGAAAGGAAAATCATCCTCCCATAATAAATACTAGCCTTGCAAGTGTTTGAAAACAAATTATATATTAGTATGTCCAAGGCTTGATTTATGCCATCGTCATGACCTTTCCCTACTGGTGGATTAAGAGAACCTAAATTTTATTAAAATTCTCTGCAAATATGATTATTAAACTTGATCCCAAAATGCATTAACTCACCAATTAAGTTATGTCAGAGAATTGGGATTGCAACCATGCCATAGCGGATTTCCTAAGTCCAATCTTAGGAAATTCATGTACAATCACCAATTGTTACATTACCCCTTGGAAACTGGAATCCTGGCACAGCTGCCATGATGGGTGGGTAAATCACAACTGGCACTATTTCTAAAAGGTGGTTTTGTGAGAGGAGAACCTTGAAGGGGTTGACTGGAAATCCAGAGTTCCCAGAAAATGTTAAAGTTCCCCCTGATGGTCCACTGATGGTCACAAGAGGTCTCAACCACCAGCGCTCTAAAAGCCCAACTCCAAACTCCACATCCCCTTTTCTGGAAAGCCAGCGCAACAACAAAGAGGATTTGAGGGCTCAGAGCAATTCTATAGGCATTTTAACTCCATGCCAGCTTGTGAGCTGTCTGATGCACAGCTCTGCAGGAAAGGTTGATTTGGAAATTATGTAACAAATGGGATCCTAAGGCCCTATCTGCTAACTCTACATATGCAAGCCTATGCCAGATATGAGCCTCAACCTTCTTAGTTTCAGGGTTGTTCCAGAATGCAAATACCCCTTTTTTAAAAGTCTAATGGAACAGTCAAATTCCACCACGTTCTGGGATCTAAATATTGCTTGCAGGCAATAGAATGATACACAAAATTTGCTGACCCACCTGGTCAAGGTATACGGAATCCAAACTAGCCTCCTCTTCAATCCATCAGCTTCACTCAGATGCACAAAGTCACTGCAACCTCGTCATGACACCTTCATGTACAACCGCCCTCCATGGTAAACCGGGACATTAAATGCTCCCTCCTAACCCTGGTTTATTGTGACCAAAGTCCCAAATTATAAATCAAACTTTATAAATTTATAACAGTGCTAAGTATCAGTGAACAGGCTTTATTTTGGAGAAGACTAAAATAATGTAAAATTTATAAGTGTGGGAAGGAAAAACATCCTCATTTGATAAATAGTAGCCCTGTAAAAGCTACGCAAATTAATAATAAATTAAGCATGCTCAAAGCTTGACAAATGCCAGTGTCACGACCTTCATCCGCTATTAGATTGAGGAGACCTTAAATCATTAAAATTTTCCGCAAATATAAATATTTAATAACTTAAATCCTAAAATGCATTACTCACCTATTAAGTTGTGCTCAAAAAAATTGGGATTGCAACTGTCATTGTAGCAGTTTTCTTAAGTTCCAACCTTGGGAAATCCATATACAATCACCAGTTTTTACAGAGCGGTCCATTAATTCTGAATTGGATTCTAAGTTCACCTTAAAATTAATGCTCCTTAGCCAAGCACAAGCCCATTATGAAGTGAACATCAGCTTGCTATTGAAGCAACTTCCACGCCAGATTGTCATCCCCTCCACAAAGTGGTCACCAAGCAATGGTGATGTTTTCAGGAGGTATCCCTCCTCCCATTATCCCCCCAAGCATTGTCCAACTGGGCAAGCACAACATTTTTATATTATAGAGTAATTAACAATGATATCCAGAATGTAGTATTGTTAGCATGGAATCTCATATCCAAAATCACCCACACCAATATCGCCGCCTTCACCAAAATGCCCGCCGCCTAAATCAAGTAGAAAAAAGCTTTTGTCATTTTATCTTAGCGCAATTTGTGATGCAAGAGAATTTTATGAGCTTTAATTTCCATCAACCTCAACCACATACCGCAATGTCCCTATGCCCTTGCTCTCAGCCTTGGCTCATGATATGCTCTGGGAAGAGGAAACTGCTTCTTGAGATGACCCCAAAACCACCTCCCCTTCCAACATACATAATAAATAGTTCTCCACTGTCTCAGCTGGTTGGTTATGTTTTATTTTGTGTGTGTCTTCTAATCCACTCATTTTGGGCGTTTCAGTTTGTTATAAAAGCTTCCATTAGCTTTTAGCTTTGAGCCATAGTAATGTCAATCCCCTGGTCAGAGTATCTCAAATAAATCTAAATTAAAATATTGTGTTATGCTTTCTATTAAATTTAATGTTTTAGTACTTGCTATGGACCCTAATATGACCATGTGAAATGTTTTTGACTGTATAGGTGTCTATTTCTATCTTTGTGATAACTTAAAAGGCCAAGACGCATGTCTTTTAATATGTTTTGTCAACCAAATACACGCATATCACAATATGCTACCCTTACAGTTAATTTGTTTCAATGCAGACAGGGCAATCGTTTTCCTCCTTTAAACAATTATTGCCTTTACTTAACACTCCCAGGGTTAATTAAAATGAACAGAAAGATCTGGAAAGAATTTCTTAATTACACTTAATAGGATGGAGGCATTAGCATTACCATGATTCATCTTTGAGCAATTATGTAAATATTGCCAGTTATAGCCTTGTCAAACATCCGGCAAGCATAAGATTAAATGACCTCATTAAATATCTTTTGATCAATACTCCTCACCTTTGCTCTAGCTCTTGTGACAGTTTTTTAAATTTGGGGGTACAATCTGATAGATCAAGTCAGGTGTAATGTCATACATTTTCAATTCTGGAATGTATAGTAACCTTGAAAATATCAGGTTATGGGGACATTCTGCAAATCCAGATTGTTCCTCATATAAACCGCTACCTTTTTTTATATTTCCTTGCCAATTTCTTTCTCTTGTGGGTAGACAAGAATTACCTTCTCTTTGAGATTTTTTCTCTAACATTGGGAATCTTATTATTTATGGTTACACCATATTCATAACAGGAAATATGGGATTTATCTGCCCATTTTTCCATTGGGGGTTTCCTCATTAGTATCTCATTATAAGATTTTTTATTCTAGACAAAAGATTTCCACATATTCTGGATATTATTGGTGGACCTTAGACTTGGAATTTCAGTTAGGCGCATACAACGTTGAGCTTAACATCTAAAGACTTTACCATTTGTGACGTAGAAGTCTTAATATCTAATTCGAAATTATAACTCACATGTAGGTTTCTGTAGGGCTTAAGTTCCCTTTGCATGGAAATGAAAGCGTCACAGCCACTCATTACTTTTTTCACCCTCTAGGATTTGCACTTTTTGGTATGATTTGACAGAAAAGGCTACTAAGGTTTTGTCTTTTTTTACTGTATACCATTGATAATTTGTTCATGGCTAGCCATCCATTCCAGTCTTCCAAACTTGCTCATTACTGTGTTCTTGGAATCATTGTAAGTCCAATTATTTACATTTATATGGGGCAGCGCCAGATTTTGGCAATTAATGTAAAAGTATCTAATGACAATTAACGCTTTCTGATGATTGCAATACCCAAATATAGTCTTTCAAAAAGTTGGAAAAACTATGGGGCGTTGTTCTGGTGAAAAGCAGCAATTTTGGTGTATTTTGAAATTCTTCAGTTGTCATTGGAGTGATTATGATGGAAGGTACTCAACCAGTAACCCCAGTGGTAACTGGTGTATTATCAGGAGTCACTGCGGGAAGTGTTGCAAAAGCCCCAGGCATATTTCTTTGGGGCTTAAAGCTTTTAACATGTCTTTTTATACAAACTGTTGTTGACTGCATCAGTATCCAAATGGAAACAGTTATATTTATGACTCACCACAAATTGAAGTTATATTAAAATTCAGGTTCATTACTCTGTAACTGATGAGATTCTTTATTTATCTACTTCCTAAGCAGTTGTCTGTAGCATTAAATCCTTAATTAGGTCAGTCGTCTTCTTGTACAAGAAAAATTGTCTATATAAGTCATTTTTGACCTTTAGAAACCTGTTTTACTTCCTCCCCGGTTTTGTAACTCATTTTATATGGAAGACAGATTGGCTTGTGACGCCAAATTCAATGTGTTATGGTTTAATGTCTCATGAATAATCCACAGCTTCCAAATTTTTCTTATAGATGTCATAGTTTTGATAGCTCTAGATTGCTATCTGGTCAGAAAAGACTCACCTGCTCATTTAGTGAGCCATAATGTAAACTTTTAAGCTTAATGCATAGGTTCCGCACCCTGTAAGAGTAAAGAAGAGTGCTAGTTGTATAAGCGCAATTGTTTAGTTAACCTTTATCTAAAAGTGGTTTGAACCCCACTAAGATATCATCTTACAACAAATACTTATACATTACTTCAGGTTATTTAAAAATTTAATAAAGGTTACCTTCTTCCTTCAATACTTTAAAATAAGTAAAAATATTATTATAATACTATTTAATTACTGTATTTACTATAAATCAAGGGGGTATGTTAAGAAGTTTTGTGCCCAATATTAGGTTTGCACTCAATAAAAATAGCATCTTTTGCAGAAGACCCTAATTCTAAAGGATTATCCTATTGATGAATAGTTGCTCTGCTTACCCATCTATCTAGTTGGCATCCACCACCAACTAGATTATGACCCTTCATAAGCTGGTTTATATAAAAGCGTGTTTCAACGCCTTTGAACAACCCAGTAGATTAACACTTACAAGATTAAAGCCATGCTTAGGTAAAGGGACAAAGAACCCATTTACGCCGGCCACATCTCCCAGTATACCTACAAGTTACTGCCATGGAAAGCGTTGTCAACGCTTAAGTAACTTTAGCAACTACCCTTATCATTTTTGGTGACCTAAACTGATCAATTCCCACAAGATATTTAATTGCTGACTATTTAACCAACATCCAAATCTCATTTATAAGCATTGATAAGGAATAAAAGCTCAAAAACCGTTTATTAGCATAAATATTGAATTAATCACAATAATAATTAAATAATATCTCATAGGAGAACATCTCTGAACAATAAACATCAAATTATTAAAATTTAAACATCCTTTATGGTTGCTTTTTAACAAGCCAACCAAAGTAAAACAAGAAATATTTAAAATAAATCTCTATCACATCTGGATAATGTGGGCATAAAAAGGCTCAGCAATGACTAACTACATCAAAATTAGGATTAAAATATTTTTTCTGCAATGAATTTTTAGTGCACCTGGAAGATTGACCTGTCACCTGAAGACTGCAAAATGTACTCTTATCTCTTTAAAAGGGCTTTTTGAACCTACGTGGATGCTGTAAGGGCTATTTAATGTTCCTGCTACCTTTCAAAGTGTAGTAATACTATTAGGAGACTTAGACTAGTCTTGTGTGCTAGTCTACCTTAATGACTAAACCGTTTTTTAACTTTTACTTCTCATTAATCTCACCTTAGGGGAAGTCTTCTAGTGATTACAAGATTAATTGCAATTAAAACCATTTGATGTATCTTCTTTCAGAAAAATTTATTTTCTAGTCCATAAAGTAGTAAATAATTTCCTCAACGAACAATAAAGTCACTAACATCTCTCAAATGCCGTCTCTTAAGTCCCTTTGAGACGTCCAGGATATCCAAGGGATGGTCAGATATCTAAAACAATTTATTCTTCATTCTAGAAGCTATTGTACATACCTTATTTTAATATAAAGAAGGGAGTTCCTTTCCAGTGTGGAGAAGAACAAGAACAATCCCTCAGCATTTTATGTCTAGCTCTATTTCACTCCCATTTTCTTATCCACCCCATTCTGATGAATTATTTTCACCAATACTAGCAGTATCACTATAAAAGCCAAAATGTCACATAATTGTGAAGTTTTAGTGGAATATTCCATCTTCTATATCATAAAAACATTATCTAAAGCTGAAAGCAATTATAATATAACAGATGCAAGTTCTTGATTGGCATACTGGCCATCAATTATTTCCTAACCCATATATATGGCTTTACATTACAATAATTACAAATCATGCATACTTGAAGTGGCTCCAAAAATAAAAAGGATCTTGATGGGCACCTGTCCCGTTGGGCTTAAAAAATAAAAAGCTAAATTTCTCCCTAATCCCTCGCCCAGGCCCATTTCCCCAAAATGAGGAATGCTTGTCCAGATTACCAATCTTAATTCTAACATAACCCAAAGAAGATTGACTCTATGTTTCTTAAGACAATCTCATATGTAAAAAAGGAGAGGCCCATCTTGATACAAAAGGAGCTAGAAAAGAGTTAACCATTAAATATGTGATAGAAACCTATACAAACTAGTTTAAACCAAATGGCTACCCTATATTTGTCCCTCAGAACATAGAAATACCATTATAAAGGAACACCTATAAGTCAGCCATGATGGGATTTAAGAAACCTATTCATGGCTCAAATCTCAGTGCTACTAGTAAGGAATGCTCCCAACGATACTTAATTTATTTGAGTCCTGCTTAGTATGCAAAAGCCAAGCCAGTATTGTTAATTGCTAAACCTCAGGTCCCTCCTTCTAAGCAATTCCACATGGTCAATATGATGTTGAAGGCTTTTTTCTTTCCCATAGCGATCACATTAGTTACAAAGAAATTAATTCAAACAGCAAATTTGATATTCACACAGGAGAGATGGCTGATATCATTAAAACAAATCTAAATTGGGTTAAGTGTCAGGCAATGCGCAGAATGGTGCGCCAAAGGGCAAGAAACTCCCTATGGGGGACTGGGAACTAATGACACTAAGAAGCCACAAACTCAGATACTGTCCATGTTTGTGAAATTACCACTAAACAAAACCTATAATTAGAAATCTGATATTTCCACCCCTATCACAGGTAAAGCATGGGAATTAACTCTTCCTAGGGGTTGATTCTCCGACTCTGTGGGAGAAAGTAGGCGAGGCACAGGCCTCCCTTTTCCTCCATGTGGTGTACATTACCCCTCATACAATCCACTGTGGCTGGATTGAAATGGATTTTCAAAACCAAAAAAGATGAAAATGCCGCTGCAAAAGTCTGCATCAAAATTGCCCTCTTAAAAAGCAAATGAATTATGTGCACAGCACACACCAGATGGAACAAGATGAAAACTTTGTTTATCTCCTTTGACTTGCTCCCAACCAACTCTCCCCACAATATAATTGAGGATGAGATCTGAGCTTGATTTGCCAGCTACAGTGAAATTAAACAATTTGATTTACAGTGGTTTCACTTGATGACGAATTTGTGAACAGTTAAGGCAATAGCTGTGATTAACCCATTCCTCAAGGTGTCCCAGGACCTCACAAAGATTACGTGCACAGTGGTTTTTCACCTCTCAGACAGGGGCATATCAAAGGTATTCCGCATTACACTGGAAAGCGCACCACCAATCTGCAATCACTGCAGCACATTGGGGAACAAGGTGCACACATGCCCCATGAAGGAGGGCATAATGGCCCCAGACTTCTGTGGCAACACCATGGATGAGGATAGCAAAGACTTCGCCAAAATAATCTACACCAACATCGCCTTCTTCTTGGAAGAGGATGGGAAATACATTCTCATAGACCCAGTTTCACCCAAAGTGCGAAAAATGGCACAGTAGGCCTGCAAACAGGCTGCAGCCATGCCTGCATCACACATGGCCTCCTCCATCACCCCCAGCAAAATTCAGGAGGACATAGAAGAAATTAACTGAGTCAGCCAATAAGATCAGAATACCTAAGATGAAAAATTCCTCAACAATTCAACTGAATCTTCAACATGGTATCAATCAAGCGAATTTAGACAGACATTCAGCTTCACCATTGGCGAAAATGTGGGACCCACATCTACAGTTCTGAACCCTGAAACACAGAAAGCAACCAGCACACAGCGCCGGACCACCATGAGTCACAAGTGGAAGAGAATGCCTCTTACCCATTTAATGGCAATACCTGCATGAAATTGGCAAAGGGTAAGGGATTGGACAACCACACAGGTGAGACAGGCCCAATCACCCAAAGCAAACACCAGAATTGGTGCAAAGGGATAGGGCCAGATAGCCCTCCCAACTGCTCCTGAGGCGCCATGGGCACCTCAGTGTTAATATGGACATTAAACATTGCAGGAGCCAAGGCTCAATCGTCCCAAGCCAAAAAAGCTATACTTCTTGTGGAAATCCCCTGTAGATATCTTGGCCATCCAAGAAACCCACGGTCTACAGGGGGAAGAGGGATACTGGTCATCCAGGGTCTCACCATCCCAATTAGTATGGACGTCCCACTGTGGGGTGTTCATCCATAATCAAAAAAAATATAAAAAGTCACTAACTTTTATTCATATCTACACAGCCGCATCCTGGTAGCAACAATTTCATGCTAGGATTACACAAATTCTGACAGCATGCATATATGCACAGTGCACCACAGCCAAGAAGAAGCAATTCCTCAAAACCACTTCAACACTCGCCCTCCCACCAGACATCATTATGCTAGGCAACTTCAACTGCTAGGATGACCCCAATACAGACCAATGGCCTAAACCCAGGGGATACCCTCTGGGGCATATTAGTTCCATGCAATGAAGGCATCCCTTGGCTTACATGATACTCTCCCCCAGATCAACACTCCTCCCCCACATGACTCGCCCCAACATACATGAGAGAATGCTCATCTCAATGAGTTTCATTGACTTCATCCTTGCCCCAAATTTACTGCTCAAACATTTCCAACTTTGCGACCAAAAAGATAGACTTTTCTGACCACCAACTCATTTTGGTGCAGCTTTTGCCAACCTGCACTTACACACAGGCGTCAAACTGGAGGAATTTGCACCCTGAATTTATAAAATTGCTCGAAATACCTGACTGGGTCAAAAATGAGGCCATGAATCCCAAATTTATAAACTCCATTCATATCAGACCCCATTGCAACCTGAACAAATTTCAAAGTTTAATTAATAAATAAAACTCACCATCTCATCTTACATAAGTACACCGCTGATACAGCCACAATCAGGCGCACCTTGGTGGAAATGAACCATGACTAGCTCAATACTCCTGAAGTATGGCTACAGCCCCAACTGGGGGTGTAAATGGGCAGAAATATTCGCCCGCCTAAACGCCCTCATCTTTGAACACCAGCACAGAATCAACGTTTTTAGAAAAGGTAAGTTCAAAAAAAAGGCAAAGCCTTCTTGACATACTTCTTCCACCAGCTTCACTCCCATGGCAACCCACACACGTGCACACATGTCTGCAAAGGTGACAGCACTGTGGCAACAAACCCAGTGGAGGTCAAGGCGGGAGTAAACCACTACTACACTGAAATATACAATGTACTCCAACTGACCCGCAAAAAATTAAAAAATATTATATACACTGCTGAAATACAAAGCACACCGCCGGACTACAACATCCTAAATCTAATCACACAGGAGGAGCTCTAGGACACAGTCCACGGTGCACCACGTATGAAATTCCCAGGACTAATGATACCCTACAAATTCTACAAAAATACTTTAAGCAAATTGTCCCTCCTCTTGGCATCAATGAACCAGTCCTGCTTGAGACACGCCTCCTACCTGGTGGCCAGGACTCATATGTCATAACCGTGTAAAAAAGGGCGACAAACTGGACCTGGCCAACTGGCGCCCAATTGAACTCTCTAACACTGATACAAAACTATTAACAAAAATTCCTTTCACCAGATCAGGCACATTAGCCTCCAAAATCCTGTCACCCAATTAGTTTGGATTCATACCAGGGCGTTCAATATAGACCAATATACAATCTATAGCCAACATATGCCAGTCCAGAGCAACTGGAGCCCTGGTATTCTAGACCAGGAGAAGACATATGACCGCATTAGTTGGCCGTTTTGAAGGAATGCCTTTGCGCCTTCAAACTCCTACCCAGATTCATAGACTGGGCAATGCTCCTTACAGAGTCCGCATCCATGGCTGTCTGCGGCCCTGGCTTTCTGTCCAACAAAATAACACCACGCAGAGGGCTCAAACAAAGAGAACCCCTCAGCCCACTGCTGTATAACTTCAGTATAGATCCACTTCTTTGAATAGCTGACTCACGCCTCATGGGCATCACTGCACAAGGTCAACCAACAGTCAAGGTACTAGCCTTTGAGGATGACTGCATGGTAGGTATAGCTGACAATAATGATTCCCAACAACTGGAACGCACCCTGGAGGAGTACTTCATTATGAGCAATGTGTCGCTTATCAAAAAACAGAAATAATCTTCTTAGGAAAGTACACTAACAACTGGACCACAACACCCAAACCCCACAGTCCCCCCACAAGGAAATAACCCAATCATCCTAACCTTCTCATCAACCCAAAACCAACCTGTTCTCACCTTGGGATATGGCTGTAAACAGGGGGTATGCCAATGAGACAATTGAGAACAACATACAACTTCAGATGTCCAACCACATCGCCTCCCTTAAGGGAAGATCCCAGGACTAACGGGGCGAGTAACAGTTGGTAACTTAATTATCCTTTAAATGCTGTGGTTCCGCGCCCATGCAATCTCCTTCTCACCTTCATTCATGTCCTCAGTCCGCGCACTTATCCAGGGATGGCTGTGGCCTAGGTCCCAGTCACCTGTATGAGTGAAAACTCTCAGACCCACGCTTCAGTGGTAGCATGGTCCTAATATACTTTAAAGACCATGCCAACTGAATAGTAGGCACCTGGATAGAGGAAGTCCTATCCCCTGACCTCCCACAACAACACTGGTATAGAGCGGTGAGGGCCAGCTTTGCACAGGCACTCAAACTATCCAACCCACACAACATGCCAAAGCCTGCTCACATACCTTTCAAACTGCCCCAATGCAGCGGGCCCACATGGAACCCCCCTTCACTTCAAACACCTCCTCCCTTACACCATTCCACATAGGGTAGACCATCATTAACACAGGCTTTTTTCAGGGAAGGGGAAGGTCCAGAGCTTGCTTCACTCTAAGGAAACCAGACAACCACCCCCAGAAGGGCACACACTGCGACCCCGCTCACTGAAAGAATTGACTACCTGGATGTATTAGATATCCTCTATGACCTCACAACACAGAAGGCAATATGTAGGCTGACACACCATCTGCTCCTCCAAACAAAGGTAAGAGCTAACACCTGGCGTTGCCTTAGAAGGACCTATAAAACAGGTGATCGCTCCAACTCTATTCATGTAACTTGTGCAGTGTGTGGAGAGGATGTCACCCTACACCACCGCCTCAAAGCATGCCCACCATCTAGAGCCATATGGTGGGAAGTTGCGCGTCTGCCTAAACCCCACAACGACCAGGAGCTGTCAATCTCCAGAAGCCTCCTCACACTCAAACTTGAATCCCCTGATACCACCAGTTGTGAATTTTTTATTCTCAATACTAGGTGACTCCATTAGTTTGCTAGGCCAAACAGTATGAAGACTGCTGGCCCTTGCTTTTTCACAATCATTGGCAACCTTTCCTTACAAATTTGCAGGACAACCCACCAACCCAGCAGACCAACAACTTCTCCTTCTGAGGCATGATCACTCATTATAGCTCATAGGTCCCCTCCTGGGACATGTCCAGCAATTGTGGTTCAGAGACCTCTATATTGACTCCCTCAGGGCTTCTCCCCTTCAATCCTTCCAGTCCTTCATTTTTGCTGCTAGTTGCCCAAGTTTCCGCAGGGTTTCCATCTAGTCCAAGGTTGGGAGTTAGTTGTGCCAACCACTCCAGGTGTTTTAACCCAGCACCTAACAACTGGGGAACTTAGGTCCCACCTCTACAAGCTAAGCTAACTATTGTTAACTAAAACTTTATAAAGATTGGCAAACAAATATTATGTTTGGAGCTTAGAAAATAAATGATTAGAAGATTGGAAGATATTTTTATTAAGAGGGAGATCAAACTATTTATAGGCATTTCTTGCCTGTCCATATCATTGGCATTTATTGCCTGCATCATCAGCACTCACTGGTGATTCTCCCTGCTTAGTATTCATCAGCACTCTCACTGGCAATACTTGGCATCCTCAAATGCCCATGATTATATCAATCCTTGATTTATAATAATATGAATTAATTAAATATATTGACATCCTCGGCATAAGTCATCAGTGTCAAATTAAACCAAAATGCTGTCGGGGATTCTGCCCAATACTCTCACAAAGTCAAACTGTGATTTGACTTTTTTAATTAAAATTAAATCTTCAACCCATTGGGCTAGGAAGTGAGATTTGCGTGCACTTTGTTGGGTCACCCTTTTAAGCTCAGGGTGCTGTTTTGGGAATTTTTGCACTGTTTAGTTTAGTTTATGACGTCACATTTAAAATTTGCTAATAGCCATGCTAAGCCTAAATGACAGTTTAAAATATGACATCATATTTATAGTTGCTATCAGTGGTGCTAAGCCTAAAATGTTGGTTATTTTAGTTATCAGGTTGGTTTTATTTTATCTAACCAAGGCAAGCTGACCAAGGGACAGGCATTACCAAAAGAAAGAAAGAAATGACAAGAAACCTGAACAGGGTCAACTCCATCAAAGAAAGTTTTTCCACCTCCTGATTGGGACTCAAATTTTTCTGGTTACGTCATATGTAAGGTTTTCATGTTATTAGACCTACTAACCGCCAATAGCTTCCTTTGGCTGGCACCCTGATCAATGTGCAAAGGGCAGGAATCAAACCTGCAACCTTCAGGTTGGTAGCCGTATGCCCTTACTGATTCGCCTTCCACCCCCATCAGGTTGGTTTTAAATTTTTATATAAATTTTATATATACTCTATTTAGTGATTCATATCTATAAATTGGTGGGTAATTTTTGGCTTGCAATTTAATCTTAAATTTTTTAAATACATTTTATATAATCTTATTCAGTGAATCAAGTCTATCATGAAACTAAGCTGAAACTGATTCCAATCAGAATTTTAGAAAAGGATTAAGTAAATAGAACAAGCTAATTAATCAAATCTATCACAAATCAAAGCTGAAAATGATTAAAATTGGAATTTTAAACAAGAATTAAATAAATAGAACAAGTTATATTCAAAGGCAAATTTAAGCAATATAATTATATAAGCTCACTTCAGTTTGAGCCTCTTGCTACTAGGTAAAGTTGAGTCAGTTTTTTTTGTTTATTTCTCAAGATTTAGACCACGTAAATACAAGATGAGATGACTATAGCTTATTGAAACTTTACTAACAACCTAAACTAATAAAATTATTATTCTGTTATCAATATCAACTAAAGCTTTATTTCAAAGGTAATTAATTTTTTAGTTATTATAAGGTTAAAATTCCTCATGAACTTTGGGTAGGGGATGACTATGATTGTGTTGGCGTTGTGCACCAATGCCCCAAACTGAGATACCAAATAGCAAGGTGGTCCATGGAGTTCCTGGCCTATCATACGCCATGCATGGAGGTTTTCTGGGTTTTATCCTCCTTTCCCATTAATTTGAATCCCCTTCATCCTTCATCAGTGCGGTATTGTCCCCAGGTCAGCCCACCTCAAATAAAATAAGTTAAAATTCCTTAAATCCTTTTCATAGCTTCAAAGCTTACCTGTTGCCAATCAGATCTTGATATTTTGTTAGCAGAGCAGCTTGAATTCATACAATCTAGCTTTATTACCCCCACTCTTGCAAAATAACAGCCAATCAGAGATATATGGAGTACTAATGGTTTGATAAAATCAATTCTCCAATCCTATAATACTTTTTATTAATTCTATAGATGATTTGACATCAAATAATTTAATTCAATTATTATATAAGGGCATTTAAACTTACCCACAAATTATAACCAATAAAATGAATAAAATTTAAGCTCCCCTGATGAGCTTGACAATAGTTATTGATGAATATTGATTCCATAAATCTTTTTAACAATATTAACTCATAAATAGCTAGCATATTTTTAGGTAAGCATATCCACTTTTAATATAAAGATAGACTCAGTATTATAATATGTAAATAGTTCAAAACATTAATTATTTTAGGGATGATACCCCCACTTAAATTGCATAGATATAATTTTTATCTCAATTTTAAGCACTTTAATAGTTTTTAGTTTTTTTAGTAAATTATTTACTGTTTTTTTCACTAACCATGTAAATTACAGAAAAATATTTGCTAGATTGTTGTTTTCAATATCCCCACTTAAATTGCAGAATTATAATTTCAACTCAAAGATAAGCGCTTTTTAGTTTTTGGTTATTTATGATTTAGAAAAAAGATTCTTTAGATAGATGTTTTCATTACCCTCACGTAATCTAGAATTATAGTTTAACTACAAAGTTAAGTACTTTTTAGTTTTAGAAACTAAGATTTAGGGAAATATTCACTAGATTG
This sequence comes from Massospora cicadina, assembly GCA_022478985.1. Classification (NCBI taxonomy): domain Eukaryota; kingdom Fungi; phylum Entomophthoromycota; class Entomophthoromycetes; order Entomophthorales; family Entomophthoraceae; genus Massospora; species Massospora cicadina. Next base: position 17,958 of record JAKSZP010005557.1, on the reverse strand, counting down.
TTGTTTTGATTATCCCCACTTAAATTTCAGAAATGTAATTTTGGCGCAAAGGTAAGCACTTTATGTTTTTAGTTATTTAGAATTTAGAAAATCATTTACTAGATTGTCATTTCCATTATCCACGCTTATATTGCAGGTTTATAATTTTACTGCATAGGTAATCATGTTAAGAGTTTTTAGTTATTTAAAATTTAGCAAAAAGATTCTCTATATTGATGTTTTGTTATTCTGCACTTAATTTGCATAATTATAATTCCAATGCAAAGATAAGCACTTTTAGTTTTTAGTTATTTAAGGTTTAAGAAAACATTTACCAGATTGTTGTTTTATTATCCCCACTAAAATCTCAGAATTAAAATTCTAATGCAAAGTAAGCGCCTAATAGTTTTTAGTTATTCAGGAAAATTACACACTATATAATTATTTTTATTAGTTTAACAGTAAAAAGTAAATTTAGTTAATGGATTTTAGATTTTGATCCTAATGACTTTCTTAAATTTAGGGAGTTGTATTGAGCTTATTTTAAGGTGAGATGTTTATTGGTTTTACTTATTTTTTACTATAGAGCTATTAATTATTAAATCTTTGAGAAGTTTGTTTTCAGTATGATCATCTATGATCTAAATTGTTCATTGTTATCTTTTCAAGGTAAGTTTTTTAATGAGTAAACTTACTTTTTTTTCACCAGATGTTTGTTTCCAGCATGATCATCTGCAATCATCTGATTTGATTGCAAACATATTTTAAGATGAGTTTTGCTTCTTATTTGGTAATATTTTTAGTAATTTTATTGATTCTTATTTCAGCATAAACTATTGTAATTTTCTGTGTTTACTAACATCATCAGAATAAGTTTTTAATACTTTTATTTGATCTGATATAAAGTAGTAGTTTTTGCTGATTTTGATCTCACCATAAGCTGTTACCATCCTAAATATTTGCTAATATCATTATCAAGGTAAGTTTTGATTTTTTCTAATTGATCTACTATAATATCAATATATGAATTGCTTATTTTGAGCAGTGATAGATTGGTGATAAATTAAAATTAAGCTTAGTTTTCTCCAGTTTTTATATTCTAAAAATTTAATCAGTATAATGGTTATAACTTTTGGAGAATATTGCCTTTATTCTACCATGACTATGTTAAAGTATTTGCTCTTTTAATGTTTGGCTTATCCTGATATCTATTTCTTTAATTCCTACTATACAATACCTAAATAAAATAACCTTTGAATAAATATATTTTAATCTGCACTAAAGCACTTAGTCTTATCAAATCTCAGTTTGCTTGAGTTTGTGAGCTTAAATTATATTATGGAGGTTTTATTTGGAGTTATGCTACTATTTCCCCAGCCACAAGGGCAACGGAAAAGCTGTTAGTCTGAGTGGCACAAATGATATTTTTTATGGTATTATACCATTCTATCATAAGCATTTGAACCTTAGAGCATTGCTCAGAGTTATATTTTATTATTAATAAGTTAGCTCATAGGCCACAAGGGCAACAGCAAAGCTGTTAGTCCGAGTGGCACATTTGATAGTTTTTTTTCAAGGTAAATGGGGCTCAGAGCGTAGCTACAGAAAAGATATTGGAAAGAGGTCACCAGCATAGCTGGTGGCCGAGTGGATACTGTGTCAATGAGAGCTCATGGTTTGGCATCCTTGGCATAAGTTGATGGTACTCTGAGATAGCTTTGACTTTCCACCAGAAATCCCACAATCATTTTCACATGGAGTTGGCACCAGGATAAGAGCCTGCTGAACTTAAACAATTAGTATTGATTAGTTTGACATCCTCAGCATAAGTCGCCAGTGTCAAAATTGACTGAAAACTCTAGCAGAATCATTCCCCGATATTTTTTGCCATTGAAGTTAAGCAATTCGTCATCTTAATTGATAATATGAATTATCTCAACATCCTCAGCCTCAGTTACCAGAGTTGAGATCCACCAATTTCCTATTGTGGATGATGTCTGATACTTTCCTGGTCCTGCGGATCAAGACAGCTCAACTCAACCAAATGGGGAGCACAAATTGGGATATTATCATTAAATAATGAATCAAAATTAGCAAACTAATTGACAATCATCCTCAACTAATTTTTACTAGTTTTGTTAATATGTGAAGAATATCACCTGGTTAAAAATCTTTCACCACCCACACTCCACTCCCTGATAGTTGCCATTGCACTGTGGACTATACACACCATAGTGATGGATGCCTTCAAGGGAACTGTGCTGTACATCTGTGGGACAATCAGCATATTTCACCTACACTTACTGGAACACTTTTAAGCCTGGCTATACAGATATATGAGGCCAAAGCAACAAAGACTCGTTGAGTCATGGTTCCTAGTCTGGTTTCTGCATATGGACCCCTTCCTTCACACCTGCTCCATAATATGGGAAGCCCCTTGGAGTAGGGCACCCAACCCCCTTACACTTGGTGGTACTGGCTGGAAACAGGGGTAGCTCATCTACTCTGGGGTGCCTAATTCTCCCTATACTTCACCTCCCCCTATCCCATTACATATAGTTCATATTGGTATTGTCCATCCTTGGTCAGCTTGCCTCAGTTAAATAATAAATATGATGTTATAGGCTCTCTACCTCTAGCATTTAATGGCCATTTATTCATCTTAATGGTTGTTGATAATCTTACTTCTTGACCAAAGCTGCATCCCATTCATCAGCTTATTTTAAAGCTACCGCCTCCTTCTTATATAATTGTATCATCACTTGACATGGGTGTCCTATTATAATTCTCTTGGACATTGGAATTTTCTGGTCTCTATGGTGCAAGAATTAACTGGCTTACTGAAATCCTTTCATGTTTTTATCACCTTTTTATAACTCTACAACTAATGGGATGGTTGAACAAATATGCTACTTTAATATCGGCTCTCTGAAAAAGGGTTTGAACTGACCCTCTACATTTGCCACAAGATCTACCTTGCGCAATTCTGCTTACAAATCAGCTGCCATTAAACCATTATAAATGTTTTCCTTTCAAGCTTTGTATGGGATGAATCCTAGCTAGACTCCAAAGTTAATATCTGTTAGACCATGCCTTGCTTAAAATCCTTTGGGATAACCATGTAAGCTTTTGCTAAAATATTTGACTTCAGGATTTGGCATAAGATAAATTGCCTATTACCACCTACAAAGATGTGAAAATTAATTCAACTAAATCAAAGATGTTACATACCTTCCAACTAAGTGATCCAGCTCTTTTTTACCATCAAAGTCCAGGTGAAAGAGTCACCAGATTAGCCTGTTTTTAGTATAGAGTTTTTAGGTTAATTATAGTTAAGGAAATGAACATGGTTTATTGAGGTTACCCAGGGTAGCTTAGTGAACCTAGTGAATATCCAATATTATGGCCCTTTGCTCCTTAAGTCAAAAGCTAGGAGTGGACGTTGTCAGAATTTTATCCCCAATTGGGGCAAAGAACCAATTAGAAAGTTGACCTCAAGATAAATTTTATACTTTCAGAGTAATTGTAACATTATCCCAATTTGAAATATCAAACAACTTTGCTTTGGAAAATCATGAGAATTTCACCAAACTAATATATAGAAAATTGTATGAAGACCTTTTCTTATAATACCCTAGAGATTCTAACCAAAGATTGATGCCAAGCCCCAATATCTTAACCTCTTTAGTAGTGGGATAATTACGGTTCATACTTTATTGTTTGTTGTAATTCTATATATCTAACTAAAAAACTTAGGATAATTTGGGATGAAGGGTGATTCTATTTTTAGTAGCATATATTTTAAGGTTTTTTATATTTGGCTCTTCTGGAACCCTGAACATCTACATAATTGATTTGACACTCTCCTTCCGTCTCAACACTTGAGTTCAAGGGATAGCTGCTTATAAATTGATTAAGTAAAGGTGACTGATGTTAGCTATTAAGTTTGGGCTGGCGATCTTCATATCATTAGTTTGTAGCATTAGTGGAGCAGTGTAAACAGCAGTTTTCAAACACTTTCAAGATGGCTATTTCTTGTAGATGCCCTTTCTTTTGAGTTGTTGATTATTTAATAGGATAATTTTCATTGGCGAGAAATTAACCTTTTCTGTTAAGTATTTCTTAACACTATCCTTCAAAACGAGACCTTGTTTAAAACTTGAGATGTCTTTCAGGGACTGAGTTGGATGACATTTTTGTTGCATCATTTTTTAAAAACAAAATCCTACAATCTTCCAAAGAGCATGGTTGAAGGTCCAATACAAATGGTTTTAAGTTAGTAGGATGTTGTTAAAATTTAAGGGGCTTCACTGCTTGTTCATGAATATAACTCCTAATTGATAATTGCACAGGTTTGGTATGTACACTATTCACATTGTCTTATAATATACAATATTTGATTGATAGTAGTATAAAGACTATTATCTGTAGTTAAATAAATAACCAGTTTTGGTAAACGTTTGTCCTGTAATTCTCCTTGAAATACTCGTGATGTCTTCATTAGGTATTTTATACCCTTATCCGCCTAACTTTATCCTAGCTCAGATCCTAGTTTGCAGCCTTTCCTCTGGTGACATGAAGTTGGCAGCAATTCCCATCTAAGCTCAGCCTCTCTTCTAAGGAACCTCAATCATTACTCTTAATCCTTCTAAAGAGTCCCCAATTAAAGCACACAGCAATAATTTACTGAAGATAAATAGAACTAAAATAAGGGGAGGATACCCCAGTGGTAGAATATAAGCCCTCTACCGCTGCCTCCTCAAGTTTGATCCTGGTAGATGAGCTTTGGGTAGGGGATGATCATGACTGTGTTGGCGTTGCGCACCAATGCCACGCTGAGATAGCAAATAGCAAAGGCAGTCAATGGAATTCCTAGCCTATCATATGCCACGCATGGAGGGTTTCCTGGTTTGTCATCATTTCCCATTTTCTTCACATTCCTTCATTGGTGCAGTATTGTCCTCAGGTCATACCACCTCAAATAAAATTATGAATAGAACTAAAACCAAAAGTGAATTCTGCTAAAGTCAAGTCCTTTATTTAAGTGAATTATCTTGAGAATTTATAGAGGGTTTTTGGTGCCCAAAACTAGGTTGGTGCCTCAGCCATAAAATGGAAGCTGTTGCTGTTGAGTTTTTCTTCGTCATTTCACCAGTGATGGTCTTCCCCATCCAGGTTAGGATTCCTTTGTCAGACATCCTCAAGACCCAAAACAGAAAGAGTCAGAAAACGTGTCCCTAACGTTTTCCATTTGATCTCAGTGAAACAACCATATTTGGTGAGTGACCTGCTTAGGTAATGGGACTTGTTACCAGTTATGGAAGGTCTTGAACCAATTGATCTAATTACTAGTTGTAGGCAGAATCACTTGCCTTGCAACTTGCTTCTTAAATTCTCAATTGTTTGGTGATAAAACCTGAATGATCTCATTTGGTACACCTCATAGTTAATCATTGATCAACTATCAGATGCCCCCATTTTGTCAGCAATTCTGCCCATTGAGATTTTATGCATTCATCCAGATTGATCCTAATAAATCTGAACTAAGAGAATCACCTAAAATCCCCCAAACATTATTAACCTGAAATTGGGTTCAACTGATATCTAATTCACTTGCCATAGGGAATTATCTCTAGCAATTTATGGTAATTTAGATGGCTGGAAAGGTGGGCAAAAATTCTAACACATCCCCCTCTTGCCTAGATTTCCATCAAGAAAAGGATAGGGACAGGATAATACCGCCTCAGACATCAGGTTGAATATTTTTTGGGCTCTAGTGGAGCACAGTTGAACTATACTCTGCTGCTAAGGACAACTTTTAGCATGCAGATCTCTTCCTCCTCGCTACCACCTTTTAAGATTGTGGTACCATGATCCTCTGTCATGCCAGGATGATCAATTTACTAGTGACAATATTAATCCTGGGATCAAGTTTACCCCCCATCAAAGCATATGACCCACTGTTATATTCAGGATTCTTGATCCAGTATCCTCAATTTCCTGATCTTCCTCCTCATCCTCAACAGAAGTTCCTTGCCATCTATGTTCATTTTTAAGCTAAATTAGAATGCCCATTTATATTTAATCCTGTTATTTCTCATAATAACTTCTTGGCTAATACCATTCTTAATTCTTCTCTGAGGAGCTCATCTCAAGAATTTTGAGATTATTTTCTCCAAAATTAGAGTTTAATTGATTCCAAAATGCATATTGTCAATATTATAAAAGTCTGACATCCCTCCTCTCATTCAGCTCATATGGTGAATTAAGAAACTCGGTACCAACAACTGCTCAAAAGCATGTCTGATAAAGATGTTCAGATTTCTCAACCGATGAGTCAATCTGCATGACAAAGCTTCTTTTATGGTCCCCTTAGGACTCATACTTCAGGTCAAGTACCTGTAGCCAGTCCTTCTATGGAATTACCAGAACTGGTAATCCAGCCCTGATGAAACCAGGGTAGCAATCATCCAAACAACTCGCAACTAATCATCCCTCTATCATCAATTCTCAAGTTAGATTATAAAACTCTCCTGGATTCAGCTCCATTCACATATACTCCTACAATCATCATCAAACTACATGAAGCAATTTCCTTTGCTCTTGATTGATCATTCCTCGCTTAATCTGACTTGCTTCTAGAGTTCCCTTTCCAACTTGGCTAGTTTTACAAACCAGCTGTTCTGCAACTGAACTAGCCATTGGAAGCCATGAACATTTTCAAACTCCCCTACGCAGAATTGAGGACCCAAGTAACTGAGGCTATATCCATAGCTCTGAACCCCTCCAATCTTGAAACATCCTATATTAGACGTTGCAGCATATTCCCTTAGCTTTGCTGGCCAAGTTCTTTGAAGTTGGGCCACAAAGCTTCCAGACTCTCCCAGCTTCCATTGCTCATTCTGCTTTTACTTCCAATAAGCGCATAGTTGTTGTCTTCAGGATGCCATCCACTCCCTGCATGACTATCTTATTTCTGGTGCATCCCATTAGTATCTTCCCCTAATGGCTTTTATTAGGGGCACTATTTGGAAATCCCCGCCTAGTATCCCTTGCTCCATTCTGGCTCATATGTCCAACGTTCTTGACAAAGCCCATCGGCAAGTGTTCAAGACCAAACTTCTAGCTCCAGTGCCATATCAAGATTACTCTGGGTTATTTGCTGCCTTCCCCTTAATGTTCTGTTGCTTCCCTCCTAATCCAGGGTATTGTGCTTGGCAAATACTGATATTTCCATATCTCTTCCCCTAGTCACATTCTTTCAGGGATCAGCCTCCGCTCAATGAAATTAGCTTTGAGTAGGTCTAGCTCTTGCTAGCATCCAATCTCACATAGACTTGATGGTTTGTTTACTCATACTATGATACATCCTCCCTCCCCAAGAGGTGACATAGGCGAAATTATCCCCAAGTCAAGGATAATCAATGAAAAATTATAAAAATATATCTTTTTTGGTGCGTTTTATTTTTTTGCTATATTTTTATCAATATTTTATTTTTTTTCTTATTTTTATGTAGGGCATGACCTTCACTTGGTTCAGTGGTCCATCTTTTTTATTTTATTCCCCCAAACTGATTCTAAGGTATACTTTTACCTACCAGTTTTCTATGGTTCAGAGGTCTTATTATTTAAGACTTAACCATCTATTTTGGATCATTAGTCCTTTTTTAGACTTAACCAAATCATCTGGACATAACCAACTTAATGGTTCCGAGGTCCTTTGGGAACACTCTTTATATTAATTTTTTTTAATCCACTGCTTTAAATATTTAGCATGGACTCAATTTACTATCCTTCCATCCAAGAGGTTCTTGATGGAATAGGCATCCATCACTATTTAGCAATAATCTCAAATGGACCCAACCACAATGCATCTAAATTCTTTCTTCTCCAAAAACCATGCATATTGCAATAGGCAACTTTTTCGCCCATTTGGTATTTTGATAAGACCAGTTGGTTCTTATCATCCATTGTTTTTGACTTGATAACTTGTTCATGGTTGTAATGAGTGCTTGAAATAGCATCTCAATCAGGAGATTTGACAATCAGATCAGGACTGCTCAGCACTCCTCCCCTGATGTTAGTTCCACCACTGAATGTAGAATTGGTGACAACGCGGCTTTCCTTCCATATAGTAACTTAAACGGCATTTTCCCATTGCGTATGATGAATTATATTATATGCAAACATTACCAAACTAAGGTACTTTCCACGTGCAGAAGTACTCCCTGCAACCAGCTTCCTCAGCGTCGTGTCCAGTGTTTCATTGACCTACTCTACCAGTCCATTAGTCTCCAGCTGGTAAAGTACTGACATAACTCCTTGTATTCCCATTATTTCATTCAATCTCAGGATCACGTGAGACATGAAATTTATTCTATTGTCACTCAACAAGGCTTGAGGGCATCCATGGTGATAGACTACTTGATCAGGGATAAATCTTGTAGTGCTTGTAGATTCTACTTTTTCCAGGGCCTTTGTTTTGACCCATCTCATCATATGGTGAATTGTAACTATGATGTGTTTGACTCCCCAATATTCATGGTTAATGGTTCATCAAGTCAATAGACACCATATGCCAAGCAAATCCAGGGAAGACCAGTAGATATCTAGTCATGTTCTTGTGAGGCTTGCTCAACTGGCACTCCACACAACAAGGCAATAATCCATTACATTGTAGCTTATGGACTCCCAGTAATAGGACTGGCGAATGCGATTGATCATCTTCCTCAGGCCACTATGCTCAACAACCTTATGCACGGCTTGAACAATAGCCACTTGTTCTGAAAGTTTTGGAAGCAGTAATAATTTTCTGTTGCTTTTCTTGAAAACTTTACATCCATGGTCTCGATGTTTTCCATTTCTTATCGAAGTGCAGCTTGAATTTATCAGAGCTCATTCCCAATTTCTCCTTTGACCATTCTTTGGAAAAGCTCATCCGCTTGCTGGTATAAACCTTGGACCATTGGTAGCCTTGATAAGCTATCCTCATTCTGATGAGAAGCTCCATCTCGGTGGACTATCTCATAATCTTAAGCCTGTAGCTTCAATGCTCATGGGGCCAGTTGTACTTCTGGATCTAAATTATGCAACCAATGCAGCGAGGAGTGGTCTGTCACCACATCAAAGTGCATTCCATGATTGTACACTCAAAACTGTTTACATGAATGAATTAGTTATGAGCCATTCACGCTCAGTCATGGTAGAATTCCTCTCAGCTGCTGAGAGTGTCCAGCTCACATATGCTACCAGAAGTCATCCCCAAGTCCATCCACTTGGCTCAGGATGGCACCAATCGCCAATAACAAATCATCAGTCTATATTATAAATTCTCAATCAAAATTCAGATATTTCACTATCAGAGATTCTATTAGATACTGGCATAATTCATTGAAAAAACTCTGGGCCTCTTTATTTGAAACAATTTTTTTAGGATCCTTCAGCAAATAAAAGAGGAGCTCAGCAATTCTTGAAAAATCCTGTATGAATCTTCAATAGTATCCGACCACTCCAAGGAACGCTTGAATATCTTGGTCACTTTTTGGTACAGTCATTCTCTCTAAGGCTTCATTTTCTGGGCTTGCAGCTGCAGTCCTGTAGAGTTGATAATGAATCCCAGATATTCCAACTATTTTTTGAAGAAGTGGCACTTCCTTGGCTTGATCTTTAGGTTAGCCATGGGTATTCTTTTGAAGACTTCTTTAAAGTGTTGAAAATGGTCAGTAAATTTCCTACTGAACACATTTATATCATCCAAGTACACCAGGACGCATGAAAACTTCAGGTCATTCAATATCGCATCCATGGCCCTCTGGAACGTTGCAGGAGAATTGCATAGACCTTGGGGCATCCAATCATTTGATACAGCCCTGCAGGGTAATCATTGCACAAATCTCCTGGTCTTTTGGCAAATTAATTTGCCAATATACCAATATTAGATCCATCATGGTTAAGTACTTCACTTCCTTTTATTAATCTAATGCATCATTGATTTGTGGTAGTGGATATGAATCCTTCTTTATAATCTTATTCAGCTTCTGATAATTGATCATCACCTGATTAGAGCCATCCTTCTTCTTCACTATTAGGAAAGGGTCTGCCCAGGGACTCAATGATGGAACTAGAAGCCCATGCTTCATTAGTTTACTGATTTCTTCCACTACTGCTTTGGACTCAAACCATCAAATTGGTCTCACCCTTTTTGGAAAAAATTTTCCGGTGTCAATTTTGTAGATTACATTCCTCATGAATACCAAAACTAAGGTTGTCCTAGGAGTTTACTTCCTGTTACTTGTCAAAAAATTTTGAGCACCTCCTCTTACTGTCTTTCCATCATATCTACTAATTGCTCTTAATTGACCAATAGATTGAACTCTCAGCAATCCACGCTTGCAATCTATCTTGGTGAAGGTTTCAAAATCATAGACCAATACAATTGATATATATATATTTCTTTGTTTTATCTATTTTTTTATTTTTGACTCTCTTTCTGCTCAGCATAACTTTCTGAGAAAAATCTTATGGAAAAAAGCAAATCTTGATCGCCTTCCATAGTTTCACTCCAATTTCCTCAGATTCCCCGCTGGCTGCCCCAGTGTGGGGCAATGGTGAAACTCCCCCCACCGTTTTCCATCTGAAAGGAAAACATTTCTGAACTGGATCACACAGTCATACCAAACTCCTGACATGATTCATTCCTCCTAAGGGTCTCAACGCCCACCTCACTTGTACCCAAGTGGTGCCTCATTGCCCTTGGTGCTCCCCTGGAGCAACATGCATTTCAGCCTTAGGGTTGACTATGGGAAGCTTTTCCCTTACCATGACCAAGCCATTATTGAAATGGCTCAAGCGGTGATTCATCCTGCCAGTTTTATTGACTTCCAACCATATAAGTGGTATTTTGATCTCAGCTTCACCTGTGAAGTCGATGCTGCCACTGCAGAAACTGTGCCCCTTGTTTTCCAGGTACCCCTCTCCCCACAAACCAGACCCAGCTCCCAGCGAATACCACTTTGGTGGTTCAGTTAACTGGTTTGCCCACCCACCTTCCCCCTGAGGTGCTCAACCAGGAGCTGATGGAAGGTTTGGCAGGCTATGGCTCCAACCTCATCTTGCAATTTGTGGTCCCAAATGGGGACACATGCCTCGCTGGGCCTTGGGCATATGCCACATTCAGCCCTGAATCTAATAAAATTGCCTTGACAATTCCCCCTGATGCCATCATCCCCTCTGCCCCTGACCATTCTTTCTGGGCCCATGTCAAGAGCGGATGGACAATATGTCCATCCTGTTATGAGTTGGACCACTCAAAACGTAAGTGCCCATCCTTAGCTGCTTCTGATGGCTTTGATATTTTATCTGCCAGCTTCCAATCTGCTGCTCACCCCATGCCAGCTTTGGTATGGGGTATGATCCTACCTCCCCTCCCCCAAAGCCTGTTGCTGCAGCTGCGCCATCAGCCACCAATCAGCCTCCTCCTCACCCCAGGCCAAAAACGCTCCATCCAATCAAGCACAGGATTAAACCCCAGTTCAATCCCATGCATCCTCCAAAAAACCAACCAAACCTCAGGAATCTGCCAATTTCCCAATTTAATTCAACCAAAATTTATGGGATATATTGGCTGAAGTTGATAAGTCCAGGATATTATTGAAGACCGCACTATCCAAGTTGAGCGGTTTGTTTTATTGACCACGACGCTGAGCTACCCCTTGTTTATACACCACCCCAGAAAAATGCCAAAATGTTCCGCGGTGATCACCAGCTGGCTGTTGAAGCAACAACCAAGCCAGATTGTTGTCCTCTTTGCAAAGCTGCTGCCAAATCAGTAGCAATGCTCGCAGGAATAATCCCTCCTACCATTATCCTCTCCACCATCAATAAACTTCAAAAAAATGTTGATTGAAGCTCACAAGCCACCAATGATGCCATCCAGCATGAGGCAGTGGTAGCGCGGAATCCCAAATCCAAGATTACCTGCACCAATATAACCACGTGCATAAAGCTCTCTAATGCATGCATAAAAGCTGAAGCAACTTTGGCCAGTTACTTTGGAACTCTTATATACAAAGTTGTCTTCCTGCCACCCTGATCATCAGAAATTTATCTCTGCATCCTGCTGATGCCCCAATGCCCTTGCTCTCTGCCATAGCCCATGCCATGGTTTGGGGTGAAATAGAGGCTGAGGATGAGCCCCCTGATCCCCCTCCCCTTCCGCCATGATGGGATAAGCAGTTCCTGCTGTCCCACCTGGTTGGTTGTGTTTGTGTTTTGTGTGTCATCTGCTCATTTTGGGCGGTTCATTTGTTTTGTTTTGTGAGGATTTTATTTGTTAGGTTTTTCAGTTTCAGTAATGTCCATTCCATGGTTGGCTTACCTCAGTTAAATAAATAAAATCTATTTTTTATTTAAACCTTTACAATGGGACTTAACCTACAATAAGGTTTAGCTATTCATCTTTTACCCTTCTAGTAAAATGGTTCCTAGGTATACTTTGACCTACCAGTTTTTTTAGTACTAGATGGTTGACCTACCAGTTTTCATGGTTCAAAATATCATTCTCTTAATATCTAACCATCTAATTTGGTTCAGTGGTCCTCTTTTAGAACTTAACCAAAAATATCAGGACATAACCGTTTTAATTGTTCAGAGGTCCTTTGGGAAAATTGCAATTATTTTCTTTTAGATCCAATACTTTCATTTTTTAGTATCAAACTTCTTCATTATATGATCAGCAGCGCTGTTTCTTCACATATAGGCAAAACTTGCCAACTTTGGCAATACTCAAAATTTTTCCATTCGGTGGACCTTCAATCCTGACTTGTCATTCTTCCAACATGCCCTAACAACATTTTTTAGCAACTGATACTTGATTATTTGTATCTCACAAAATTATGAATTCCTCATTAATTGGAAGTTCTGTTTAACTACTCTTATAGTTTTTCTCTTAAAAGCGGTTTTTGGCATTCGTTGCCATCCAAAACGTTTGAAGTAAATCCACTAATGGTTCTGGAAATGACCCCTAATCACGTGGATAGATATAATAATGTTAGCTTTATTCAATTTCGTCTTGAATTGATGATCCTTGTCTCCAGAAATTTCTTCCTCAACTATTGAATAATATTTGTCAAACAATTCCCTTAATTAGTTGGATCAATTGCTTCCTTTTTTGACCTCGTTCTCTTGATTGGTATTGTAATACAACACTCTAAATTGATTGCTTTCCATATCAACCTCATCCAATATTTCATCTAGTGTTTCATATAAACAACTCTTTCCTCAAAACTAATTTAAGTGGACCCACTTTCAACCTGAGTTGGCCCTTCTGAATGTCTTTATCTTTGGTAGATGTCTGGTGGAACAGGTTTTCTTGCAGAACTAGATAGTTCCATATCCAGGCTGCAAGTCTTTTTCCCAAAATCTTGAGTATCTTCTTTGGCATCATTTTGTCATATAGGGGTCACATTTGAATTCCTTTATCACAGTTCTTTGATTTGCTTCATTAGTTGCTCCATGGCTGATATGAGTGAACTTAATTTTATGTGATCCACTTCACGTTCTGTCTTCAAGAAATAAATGCTTTCAAACTAGTTCACCTTTTTCCTTTTTCAATGACGTTACTTTTCTGAGTAACTCATTGCCAAAATTTGAAACATCTTTGACTCTTTCCTAATATGACATCTTGATTAGTGTATCCTACTCAACTACCCACTGTAGTGAGCATTATTGGTAAAAATTTAGGGGCTTGGCTGCTCGTTCACAAATAAAAATCCCTAATTGATAACTGCACAGGTTCAGTATGTGCACTCTTTGCACTATCTTATAATATACAATATTCAATTGATAATAGTATGAAGACTATTATCTATAATTGGATAGTTAAACAGTTTTGGTCCAAAGCCCTACTTTTATTTCTCCTTAAAATACTCTTTTTTTTGTACTAGATACTTATAATGCTCTTGACGTCTTCAATAGGGATTTATACCCTTATCTGCTTAACTTGATCCGCGCTCAGATCCTAGTTTACAGCCTTTCCTCTGGTGACATGAAGCTGGAAGCAATTTGCATCTAGGCTCATCTTCTCTTCTTAGAATCTCCTTACTTAATCTTTATCCTTCTAAAGAGTCCTAATTAAAGCTCACAGCAATAAAATCCTAGAGATGAATAGAACTCATCTAATAATTAATTCTGCTAAAGTTGAGTCCTTAATTTAAGTGAATTATCTGAGAAATTTATAGATGGTTCTTTGCGACCAACCCTTGGTTGTCACCTCAGCCATGAAATGGCAGCTGATGCCATTGAATTCCCTTCGTTGTCTCATCAGTGATGGTCTTTCCCATCCTGGTTAGGATTCCTTTGTTGGACATTCTTGAGACTTAAAATAAGAAGAGTCAGAAAACGTGTCCCTAACATTTTCCACTCAATCACAGCAAATCAACCATAAGTAGTGAGCGACCTGCTTAGGTAATGGGACTTATTTCCCACTATGGCATGGGTGCAAACCAACTGATCAATTTGAAGATACAGACGGCATCACTTGCCTTGCAACTTTCTTCTTAAATTCACTTTTGTTGGTGATGAAACTTGACCAATTCCAATTGGTACATCGGATAGTTAATCATTGATCAACTATCAAATGCCTCCATTTTGTTGGAAACTCTGCCCGATGATATCTTAAGCATTCACCTGGATTGATCCCAAATGAATCCAAACCAGGAAAATCAATAAAATCCCCCCAAACACTATTAACGTGAAATTGGGGTCAACTGATATCTAATTCACTTTCCATAGGGAATTATCCCCTAGCGATCCATGGTTATCTAGACTGGTGGAAGGGTGGGCAAAAATCCCAACAGATGTCCTTCATGCATATATTAAAACATGATTTTCAAACCTTTCTTGAATATATGCAACCTCATTTTTTGGCTACATTCTTTAGTGCATATTTTAGCAATTTTTTTATATTGCTCTGACTTAAATATTGAAATTAAATAACTCCTCATTTAATTCATTCTGGTATCTTTATGGGTATATTATACAATCTGCATTCAATTTGGTGCATAAAGTCTAGATTAAGCGGCTTCTCTTCCATATAGTGACTTGATAGGTGATAGCTAATAGTCATGTGATAACTTGATTTGAAAGAAAACAAGGATGATGGCAACACAATATCCCATTTTAAGTATTCTGGATTTCAATCATCTTTAGTACAAATTATGCAGTCCCGTTGACTAGTTCTGCGCTTTTATTTATTGAGGGATTATATAGTGTGAACAGTTTAAAACTCCCACATGATTTAAAAGTGTCTCAAAACATCTTAGATAAAGTTCATCTACTATCAGAAGGCAATACTTGTGGACAGCCATGGCAAGTGATAATGTAACCATTTTAAAAGTATCTTATTGACACTTGATGCTAACGCAATAGCTTCAATCTCTTTTGAATATTTTACTGAGTGGTCTACGGCAACGTTATAAACTGATTTCCACAAGATGCCTTTGATAATTGATTTACAAAACTAATAAAGAAGTTATGAATTGGTGCAGTAGAAGGGACATACTAAAATGGTTGGGACCATCAAGTACTAAAAAAGGGACATACTAAAATTACATCTTCTTTAGGATAGGCTTATACTGATAGCATTAGATTCAGAGACCCAGTTCTTGAATAATGATATATAACACTACTAACCAATAGAACTTCTCCTTAAAATGTTAAATTGTTTCTGTAGCTTTCTGCAGCCAACTTGGCAGTTTCCTTCATGATGATTGACATATTCTCTCTCAGCTTCACATACACAACCATTTGTCATGAGTAAACTTCCCAGTTCATCTCTGATTCTTATTGACCTTGAACAAATCATAGAAATCTTCAAAATTACTTTATCCTCTTCTTCTCACTCGTTTTATGAATTTTAGTTTAAATTATAAGCCCTGCTGCCTTCATAAGACTGTTTATGAAAATTGGTAACTGCAACAGGCCTTCCATAATCAAGTGATCTTTCCCAGGCTAGGTAGAATTTCATATATCCTAGCAGCTGAGCTTTCCATCTTAAAGCTAGTTGGGATTCTTTGTGATAGTCAAGCATTTCAATGAGGTATAGTTGGTAATGATTAAGTTGCACTCCAAAATGTAGGATCAGATATTTCATAAAGCTTTCTTCACAGACAGACACGCTTATCTGGTGAATTTAGAGTTCATCATTCTTTGGTACATGCTTTTAAGTAGAATTCTATAGGTCCTTAGGCTGTCTTCACTTGATTGTTATAAGTTGGCCCCCATCTCCATGTCTCTGGCGTTTTCATAGAGAAAAGATGACTATATAAAAGTTGTATAAATTATAATTGGTGCTTTCATGCAATTTTGTTTAATTTATTATTAAAGCGTCCTAACATTTTGTTCTCATGCATATTTTTTATTCAACTGGTGGGTGGATGTTCTGCATTCTTTGCAAAATTTAGAAGAAATATTGGTATTAGCCTACTATGACTAAAAAGCTTGGACATCTCTCATTAACTTTGAAGAGCTCACTTTGATTATATCTTTGATATCGCCTGGTTGTGGTTTGATGCCTCTTTGGTTCACTTCATGTCCAGGGAGCTATAACTGACTCTTCCAAATGAAAATCATCTGCACTTTAACTTGATTTATTTTCTTGATTGAAGAAAACTTCTCTTAGTAAGAGTTCTCCTCAAATTTTCTTCTGGCACAGTGATACACCAAGTAGTTGGTCAAAACTGACATCTTTCAAATATCCAGATAAATGTTCCAAAACTTGTTATGAGGTAGCAGGGGCATTGCTTAAGACCTGTGGATACGTGTTGGTTCATAAATTTCTTATCTGGTTATCAGCGCCCACTTCTCATGGTCCTCTGAAACAAATTTAAAATGCCAGTTTCTGCTGGCCAAGTTCATCACAGCAAAGTATCATGAGTCTTCAAGTCAATTCAAGGCATTGTTATTGCGCATAAAAGGATACAAATACTCTTTGTCCAGGGCGTTCAACCATATGAAATCTATGAAATCTTGTAGGTCCCATCCTTTTTTGAACTAGTTGGAGGTATGACGCCCAAAGTCTCTTAGATGGTGCATCTGCCCAGCGTCCATATGGTGTTACAGTTCTTTTTAAACGATCTCCTCTTTACTATTGACAATTGGTAATGTTTATATTTTAATAATATGGTGGTTTTAGTATTAAAAATGGAATTCTTATAAAAAAATTTCATATATAATGAGCCAGTATTGAAATGGTCCCCATATTAGTCTAATATCTTTATTCTCTCATCATTCTTAAGCAATTAAATCTTGCAGCAAAAATTTTCAACGTTGTTTATCACATAAAATGACTCTACAATAGCATATTGATTCATCTTTGTTTTGGCTATAGCTTGACCCTTTTTGACTTTTACTAGATTCTTCATTAATTTTAAAGTAGGATCTTCAAGGATCTCTTAGTTAAGTTGAGTCATAAGTTTATGGTTTTACTATGTGTCTCTCGAACTTTAACTCCTTTAGGACAGTATATCTCTAGAAAAGTTAATTCTAGTGTCGTAGATATAGCAATAAACATACTAGATAATAATTCCTCGCCCTCTAGAAGTAATCTCGTCCATATAAAACACCAATTTATTCTTCATAATAAAGATCAAAAAGCAGACAGGCGATATGAACCTGTTAAAAGACCGTGACAGTTTTAATATCAACAGTCAAGATGACATCAACCAATGGACTTTGGCAGGAAATCCAGAAACCCATTTTTACCTAATAACAACAATGGCGTCAAAGACTATGTGAAACAGCCTCCTTTAAACCTTTGGGAAAATAATTTGCAAGCATCAGATATTAACAATTACATACAACGATGCCAATTATGAAAGAACCTCTGAAATCCCATCTGAAGTTAGTCTACCAAAGGAAGAAATATGGCCTTTATCTGAATATTATAAAAATTAGACAGCCAAACCTATTCTAAGGCCGTTT